>PVKA01008884.1:56752-70600 GCA_004027165.1 Ctenomys sociabilis
CTTCAGGCAGAAGAAATACTAGAAGAAAATTAAGAGTGTTTAAAATGTTAAAGAGTGGGGCCAGGGAGATGGCTCAGTGGAATAAGTACTTCCCTGGCAAGCACAAGGGCCTGAGTTCAATCCCTGGTTCCAGAAAAAAAAGAAAGAAAGAAAGAAGAAATATGGCAATATAGGGGCTGATGAGATAGTTCAGCAGTCTAAAGCACCTGCTTAGGCAAGCACTGCTGTTGGATCCCCAGCACCGAGTGCTGTTACTACCCCACCCCCAGGTGGGCTGAGCCAGCCACAAAAAAGAAAAAAAAAAAAAATATATATATATATATATTCTTCTAAATTTATATATATATATATATATATATATATATAT
This sequence comes from Ctenomys sociabilis, assembly GCA_004027165.1. Taxonomy (NCBI): domain Eukaryota; kingdom Metazoa; phylum Chordata; class Mammalia; order Rodentia; family Ctenomyidae; genus Ctenomys; species Ctenomys sociabilis. The sequence goes on from PVKA01008884.1 coordinate 57,120, forward strand.
ATATATATGCCCAATGACAGATGAATGAATAAGAAAATACATTTCTCCTGGAGGGAGACCTCTCTGCCATAAAAAATAAACGAGTCATTTGTGGGAAAGTGGATGCACCTTGAAGCCATAATGTGAAGTAGAATAAATCAGACACACACAGTTAAATATGGCGCACTTTCTCTTATATTAGAAATTCAAAAATAAAGAACAGAATAAACAAATAATAGGATGTGAAGAGATAGATCTTGCAGAAAGAAGGGGATCAAGAGACAGAGGGGAAGGAAAGAGGGGGAAAGCCATAAAAAAGAATTAAGATGTGTTATGTATGCGATCCACCTCCCCATGAGGAATGAAATCATTATTACTGCCAATGTGTACCAATTAAAATGTTTGAATTCAAAAATAACGTCTTATAATTTCTGTGTAGATGGCTCACACATCTAATGAAGATTTATTCCTTTGTTTTTATGTTTTCTGATACAACTTCAAGTGACATGTTTCAAAAAATTTGTTTCCATGTCCTTACAGATATGTCACAGAAAGTCAGCTGCTTTGTTTTGTTGGGACTCTTATTCCGTGGTTCAGAGTGGTCTTGAGGGCTGAGAGTACAGGAGTGCATCACCACACCCAGAGAAATTCGGTTGGTTTTTAGGTTTGCTTTTTACCCAGTAACCTTGCTACACTGCCTTATTTTATTTTATTTTATCTTTTGTGGTACCAGGGATTGAACTCAGGGCCCTGTGCTTGCCAGGCAGGTGCTTATGCTGCTGAGCTATATCCCCAGTCCTACACTGCCTTCTTCACTCATGTGCAGCTATTCCCCTGGGGTTTCTCTATCACAGCCATATTATCTGTAAGCATTAATTATTTCTTCCTTCGGAATCTTTATTTTATTCACCTCTTTTTCTTGCCTTGTTACATTGGTTAAGACCTCCAGTATAGTATTTTTGCTTTATCCTGTTATGGAAAAATTCTTCCTGTTCCTGTTCTACAGTTTTTTCCCCCTTCAATCAAGAATGAAAGTTGAATTGTAGCAAGTGTTCTGTGTGTGTCTCTAGATGGGTACAAGATGACCCTTCTCTTTTCTTACTGTGTTAAAGTGGAAAGTTTATACTGACTGACGGTCAGTATTAAAACTGACCATCAATTTTGTTCAAAATGTATCATCCTTTTTTCATCTTTGGTCATGGCTAAGAGTGCCAAAATTGTGTTCAAGGTTTTTAAATCTTCATTCATGGGTGGGATTTACCTGAAGTTTTTCTGTCCTATAATGCCAGGATTGGGTAACAAGATAAAGCTATGTTCATCAAATGAGCTGAAGGAACAAGGTCTCTTTGTTTCATTCTTTGAAATAGCTTGTATGTGATTAATTATATATTCTTTGGAGTTCTTGGGGGCCTGCCCGTTAAGCACCTGCTCATGCAAATGCAGCCGGATACCACGGTCCAATCCCTACCTTCACCTGACTTACCAGACCCGTCCTTAAGGCAGCCTGAGCCAGAAAAAAAAATAAAAATAAAAAAATTATATATATATATTTTAGTTCTAGAACCTGCTATTACTAGAACCTAGTAAGGCCAGTCAGACCTGGAGTGCAATATGTGGAAAGTTTTAATGCACATAATCAGGGTCGGTAAGAGAGCTCAGTGGAATAAGCGCTTGTCTGGCAAGTGCGAGGCACTGAATTCAACCCCTGGTACGGCAAAAAAAAGTATGCAATCAACTTCTTTCACAATCATAAGATTTCTCAGGGCTTCTATTTCAGTCCATTACACCTCCAGAAAATATTTTCTGTTTATTATAAGATTTCAAATTTAAAGAGAAAAGTTTCAGCAATGTCCTTTTACTTTGTTCTGAGGTCTGCAGACTCTGTATTTATGTCATTATTTCAGGTTTGGTATGTGTTTATTTCTTTCCTCCCTCCCTCCCTTCCCTCTATAACATTTTTGTTACAATTTAGATATACATAATGATCAAATTTATCATAGGACACTAGTAACTACCATGGTACATCTTATTTCTTTTTTTCTCCCATTACCCTCTGTTCTCTTAACTCCTCTTCTCCTCTTTACTTGCAAAGCTTGGTTTCCATTTTATCCTTTTTAATATTTTTTCCTTTCCCTTCTCTCTGCCCTTCCCTTTTCCTTTTGGACATTTTCTTTGGATTTCACAACATCTGTAGTATATTTAGATGCATACTTACATTTTCACTTTCTCACACCAGAGAAACGATGCAATATTTACATGTGTCTGATTTATTTCACTTAAGAGTATGGTCTTAAGGTGCATTCATTTATTTAAGAACACCTCAAGTTTATCCTTCTTTATGATTGTGTAGTACTCCATTGTATAAAAAAAAAACCATGTATTTTATCCATTCCCTACTTTTTGGACATTTGAATTGTTTCCAAGATTGAACTGTTACGAACTTTGCCACTACAGACGTGGGTACACCTATATTACTGTGGTGTGTTGTTTTTAATTGTTCTAGGAAAATACCTAGCAGAGGAATTGTTGGGTCAGATAGGACCTCTAATCCTAGCTTTTTAAGGAGTTGACACACTGATTTCCACAGTTGGTTGTATCATTCTAGGGGCTGGGGAGATGGCTTAGTGGAATAAGTGCTTCCCTGGCAAGCACAAGGGCCTGAGTTCAATCCCCAGTTCTGAAAAAAAAAAAAAAATATATATATATATATATATATCAGGGCCGGGGAGATGGCTCAGTAGAGTCTGCACCACCAGCAATGGCAAAGGATTCCTTTATTCCCACAGTCCCTCCATCATTTGTTATTGATTGATTTCTTGATAAAAGCCATTCTTTCTCAAGTGAAATGGAATCTTAGCATTTTTTTTATTTTAGCAGAACCAGGGATTGAACTCAGAACCTTGCGCTTGCCAGGGAAGCGCTTATTCTACTGAGCCATCTTCCCAGCCCCCTTAGCATTGTTTTAATTTCATCTCTCAAATGACCAGTGATGTTGAACATTTTCTTCATATATTTACTTGTCATTTGTATTTCTTCATCTGAGAAGTGAATATTCAGCTCAGGTGCCCATTTTTGGATTGAATCTAAATTTGGAAGGGTTCTAATTTTTTTTTTTTTATTTTTATTTTTTTTAATGCAGACCCAGGGATTGAACTCAGCCCTTGCACTTGCCAGGGAAGCGTGCTTGTTCCACTGAGGCATCTCCCCGGCGCCTCAGTTCTTTATATGCTCTAGCTATCTGTCCTTTGTTTGAGGGACAACTGGCTAACATTGTTTCCATTCTGAGGGTTGCCTTTTCATTACACTGTTAATTTCTTTTTCTGTGCAAAACATTTTTAAAAGGATGAGATCTCAGTTGTTGATTCTTTGCAGTATTTCCTGTGTGATCGAAGCTTTGTTCATGAAATCTTTGCCTACGCCTATGTCTTCAAATGTTCTACCTATTGTCTCTTCCAGAAGATTTACTGTTTCTGTTTTAATATTTAGATCTTTGATTCATTTTAATTTTAGCCTAGTGCATGGTGACAGACATGGGTCTTTGTGCAATGCCAATTTTTCAAACCCCACTTATTAAAGAGATTATCTTGCTTTCAGTGAATATGTTTGGCCCCTTTGTCAAAAATCATGTGGTTGAGTGTGTCTGGAGTTGTTTTTGCACCTTCTGATCTGTTTCATTGCTCCTCAGGTCTGGTTTTGTTTTCGTCAGTACCAGGTTGTTTTAAATCGTAGTGGCTTTGTAGAATAATTTCAATTCAGGGATTGGGATGCTCGCTGCCTTCACTTTATTGCTTAGAATTTTTTTTTGCTGTTCTCTTTTGCTAGGTCTCTTCTGGTTCCAAATGAATTTTAGGAATGTTTTCTCTAGTTCTGCGAAGTATGTGAATGGTATTTTGATTGGAGTTAAGATCTAATGCCACTACCGATGAAATTCTTTAAGAAAATTGACAGGAGGAAATACTCCGAGTCATTCCTGGAAGCAAGTATTACTCTGATACAAAACCTAGAGGCATACAACAACAACAACAACAGAAGACCACAGGCCAGTCTCCCTAATGAACATAGGTGCAAAAATATGTGATACAACATATTAACAGAGCCAAGGACAGAAATCACATGATCATCTCAACAGATGCAGAAAAAACATTTGATAAAGTCTAACAGCCATTCATGATAAAAACCCTACACTAAACAGAGATACATGGTTTTTAATCTTAATCTGATAAAAAGCCTCCTACGACAGACTGACAGCCAACACCACCCTGAATGGTCAAAAACTGAAGATTTTCACTTTTAAATCAGGAACAACACAAGGACCCACTATCACCACTCTTATTTTATATAGATCTGGAAACATTAGCCAGATCAATGAGGCAAGAAAAAGAAATAAGAGGAATAAGGATAGTAAAGGAAGAAGTGAAATTATCATTATTTGCAGATGACGTGATACTCTTCTATGTGGAAAACCTCAAAAGCTACACCACATGACTCATAGATTTAATAACCAAATTCAGTAGCATAGCTGACACAAGGTCAGCAGACAAAAATCAATAGACTTCCTGTGTACAACAACAAGTGCACACAGGAAGAAATTAGGGAAATAACACCCTTAACGATAGCAACAGAGGGCCGGGGCGATAGCTCAGTAGAATAAGCTCCTGCCTGGCAAGCACGAGGTCCTGAGGTCAATCCTCAGTACTGCAAAAAAAAATCAACAGAAAAATTGAAATACTTAGGAATCAATCTAATGAAGGATATAAAAGATCTCCTCAGGGGGCCAGGGAGATGGCTCAGTGGAATAAGCGCTTCTCTGGCAAGCACAAGGGTCTGAGTTCAATCCCCGGTTCCACCAAAAACATAATAAAAAAAAAGATCTCTACATTGAAAATTACAGTACTCTGAAAAAGGAGATGAAAGAGGATATCAGAAAGTGGAAAGACACCCAATGCTTGTGAGTAGGAAGAACCAACATAACAAAAATGGTCATATTCCCAAAATTGCTATTGAATTAAATAGATTTAATTCAATCCCAATCAAAATACCGTTAGGATATCTTTTTAATTTCTTGGTCAGTCTTACAAGAGGTCTGTCATTTTTATTAGCCTTTTCAAAGTCCCAATAGCTCATTCATCTTCTGTATTGCATTTGTTTTGTTTTATTAATTATCTTTTTTTTTTTTTTTTTTTTGTATTTTAGGAAAGGTCTACAGGGTGTTCAGGATCTCACTATGTAGATCAGACTTGTAGTGATCTTCCTGTTAACAGCCTCCCAAGAGCTTGGATTACAGGCCTGCACCACCATGCCCAATCTCAGTTTCTGCCTCAGTGTGCCCCTGGAGCGGGGCTGGTATGGCAGGCCCGGGAATCAAACTCCTGGCCCCTGAGCCTATTTGCAGGCTGAGCTATTTGGCCAGCCCTTTGCTTTCTTCTTTCTTTTTTTTCACACTACTGGAAATGAACTCAGGACCTTGCATTTGCCAGGCAAGTGCTTATTCTACTGAGCTATCTCCCTGTACCCCATTTTATTAATTCTTATTTTTATCTTATTTCATTTCTGGTGTTTATTTTGCTGCGGGTTCTAAGTTCATATGTGGATATTTAGCTCACTAGTATTTCATTTTTTAAAGATAGCATCTTAGGTCATACTTTTTTTTTTTAAACATTGTTTAACTCTGTCCTCTTTTTTTTCCTTTTTTTTTTTTTTTTTTTTTTTTTTTTTTTTTTTTTTTTTTTTTTTTTTTTTTTTTTTTTTTTTTTTTTTTTTTTTTTTTTTTTTTTTTTTTTTTTTTTTTTTTTTTTTTTTTTTTTTTTTTTTTTTTTTTTTTTTTTTTTTTTTTTTTTTTTTTTTTTTTTTTTTTTTTTTTTTTTTTTTTTTTGCTATGTGCTCTCATATTTCTATTGCTTTTGCTATACTGAGAGTTAAACTGCATGCTTTCTGGGTGCCATTGAACTATATCCTCAGTTTCCTCGTTTCTAAGTTTATAAGGATTTTCTTCCTTCCTTCCTTCCTTCCTTCCTTCCTTCCTTCCTTCCTTCCTTCCTTCTTCCTCTTCCTCTTCTTCCTCTTTTCTGGAAACGGGGATTGAACTCAGGTCTTTGCACTTGCCGAGAAGCGCTTATTCTACTGAGCTATCTCCCTGGCCCCTACAAGCATTTTCTACAAATTATTTCTAACTGATTCCTAGCTTAGTCTCGTTGCTGTCAGAAAATATAGTCTACGTGGTTCCAACACTGCACTGCATGGATTTTTGAAAAGAATGTGCTCGTGTGGGTGTCGGGAAAGGTGTTCTGTGTGTGGAAGCAAGGAATCGCAGCCTCAGCGGTGATACTAAGGACTTCTGTGGTGGGCGCGACTGCACACAGCTCAGCTCTCCTGGCGTAGGGGGAGTGGTTGCCCAGATCTGACGGCTATTCCTCCACATCCCCAGCACATTCCTGGTGCAGCCCCTCTGCTCGTGGACTGCTCCCCACCAGTACCGGGCTTCTCAAGGACACTACTGCAGGCCCATTCCTGTGGGGTGGGACACTGCTCAGGCGGGCAGCTTTGGTTCAGAGAGGTCCCATGAGCCTGGCTGTGTCACCGATGGGCAGTCACCGGGTCTGAGACTTCTCCACCCTGTTCTCCTTCCTTCTCCCGCTCCTCTCAGGCTGGTACTGTGGTCACGAACCTCTCCACTCTTGCTTCTTTCTCTTTCTCTTTGACCAATGATTTCTTCCCCAGTAAACCTGTGGCCCTTCTGCTTCCTAATTGTATTAAATATGTCAATTTCTTGGGAGGGCAGAACAGAGCTTTGAACTCAGGCCCTTGAGCTTGCCAGGGAAGTGCTTATTCCACTGAGCCATCTCCCCAGCCCATGTCATTCAAATCTTCTAAGCCTTTATTAGCATTTTTTTCCTACTTTCCTGCTTCGTTTGTTCTGTTAGTGCAGTGCCATGGCAGGCTGTTTGCATCACTGCAAACTCTGAAAGGTTGGCTGTCACTGTTACTGGAAAAGGTATGCTCCCCTGTGTGAGGAAAAGGCATGCTCCGCCATGTTCAAGTACGATTGCAGACTTTTTCACTGTTGGTGGCATCTTGGTCCCTGTCTGGTGTTGTAATGGAATACTGCGATCGGGTATTTATAATTAACAGAAAAGGGCTCACCTGGCAGGAGCAGGGAAAGAAAGGCTGAATCCGTCCCTTCATCAGGAACCCACTTCCTCAGGAGCTACCCCACTCCTTCAGTAATGACGTGACTCCTTCGTGACCTCTGTGGTTCAACCTCTCAACGTTGTCACATGGGGAATTAAGTCTTTAACACATCAACTTTGGGGAACACATTCAAACCATTTGGTAAGTATCAATTTTTGTTTGATATATTTTGAAGGTCATTGAACACATAAATTTATTTTTATTTTTTGGTCTTTTTGAAACAGGGTCTCACTGTGCAGTTCAGGCTGGTTTTGAGGTCACTTTGTAATACTTTTTTTTTTTATATTTACCTTAGAGAAGGGTCTACAGGGTGTTCAGGGTCTCACTACTAGATCATATTTACACTGATCTGCCTGTTTACAGCCTCCCAAGAGCTGGGATTACAGCTGTGCACCACCATGCCCAGTCTCAGCATGCCCCGGAGGTAGCGTTGGCATGGCAGGCCCGGGGATCGAACCCTTGGCCCCTGCACCTGCTTGCAGGCACTTTAATCTGCTGAGCTATTTGGCCGACCCCTTGAGCTCACTTTGTAGCCCAGGGTGGTCTCAAATTTGCATTGATCCTCGTGCCTCAGCTTCATGAGTGCTGGGATGACAGGGGTGCCTAACCACGTCTGGCAATTTAAAATCATCATTTCTTTCTTCCATTTCTCTCTCTCTCTCTCTCTCTCTCTCTCTCTCTCTCTCTCTCTCTCTCTCTTTCTCTCTCTCTCTTTCTTTCTTCTTTTGTGGCAGAACTGGGGATTGAACTCAGGCTCTTGTACTTGCCAGGGAAGTACTTACTCTACTGAGCCATCTCCCTGGCCCCATCATGTGTTTCTGTTGAACTGAATTGTTCACACTGAGTAAAGAGAAACTGTCTTGGACCACATATAAAACATTTAGTTAATGTTTACATGTAACAAAACTTCTTTTAACATTTTTTGTTCTGACACAGGTGTGTCCAGCCCACAGGCTGTGTGCTGGTCACTGCCTGCCTGGTTTGACATTACGGGGTGACTGTCTGTTTCTAGCTTTTTCCCCCCCTTACATCTACTTTGTTTAATAATAGCATAGATAAAACAGTACAACTTTTCTTAGTATTTCTTTGTATTCCATACACCTCATTTCTTTGTGCTCTCTCTCTTTCTCTCTCTCTCTCGTCTTTTTGAGACAGGGTTTCACTGTGCAATTCAGGCTGGCTTTGAATTCACTTTGTGGCCCAGGCTGGCCTCAGACTCCCAACCATCCTCCTGTCTCAGCCTCTTGAGTGCTGGGATTACAGGCATGCACCGCACCCGGCACTAAGGTATGTTTCTTAAGAGCAGTGTATGTTTTGGTCTTTCAAAAATTAATTTGTCAAGTTTTGCATGTTTGGTAGAATATTTAATTCATCTATGTTGTCATAATTATTTTTTTAATTTATTTGTATTTTAACTTAAGAGTGAAAAATAGAAGCAAGAACAAAGAGGAAAAATGACATAAACAGGAGAACATACAATGACACATATGTTACAGATTTTCAAAATATGGATGACTAATTTTATATATATATATATATTTTTTTTAAATAAAAAATCTAACACAGATCTGTAGTCCACAATAGAAGCGGGTTATCCACAGAAGTTGTTGACTTGAACCATTCACAGCTCAGTATATTAATATGACTTTACTTCATATACCTCCATTTTTATACTTTTCTGCTGGTTGTCATAATTATTAACATTTCTGAGCTAATAGCTATTGTATATTTATTTTATTTTAATGTTCCCCAAGCTTCGTTCTTTCTGTTTCTTCTTGCCTTCCTTTCAATTGATTGCTTGTTTTTTTTCCGGTTCCATTTTCTTACTGCCTGAAGAACCATTTCTATTCTGCAAGTGATTTTTCTAGAAATAGCAACAAATAACTCACCAAAATCAAAGCTACTTAATAATTTTACCTTTCTTTAGAAAAATATAAAGCCCTTACAACTTTCATTCATCCTTTGCCGGCTTACACATCGTTACTGTTGAACATTTAGGTGCATTATTTTTCTTTTAAAATCTTACAAGCCTGTTACCATTGTTGCTTTATACACTCAGATTTTCACCCATTTTCCCACATTTTATGTGTTCATTCTCTCTTGTTCTTTACACCTTCCATTTGGAAGAACTTTCTCCTTCTGCCAGAGCTGAAGTTTTGTTAGTACTAAGTTTTACTTTGCCTGATAGTGATTTTTTTCCTCCTTGCTATGGACACATATACTTGAAAATGACAATTATTTTTCTCTAAGTACTGAACGTATCAGATATTGTCTTTATTTGAACTGCAGCTAATGAGTATTGAGTATAATTCCTTTAAAGATAATTTCTTTCTCACTATTCTTAAGAATTGTCTTTGTCTGTTGTGCTCTATATTTTTTTTTGGGGGGGGGGTGGAACCAGGGATTGGATTCAGGCCCTTAGTGCTTGTCAGGGAAGCACTTATTTCACTGAGCCATCTCCCTGGCCCAACATTTTTTTTTTTTTAGTTTCAGGGAAGGGTCTACAGGGTGTTCAGGGTCTCACTACATAGATCAGACTTGTAGTGATCCTCCTGTTTATAGCCTCCCAAGAGCTGGGATTACAGGTGCATGCCACCATGCCCTGTCTCAATTGTCATCTCAGCATGCTCCAGGGACAGGGCTGGCATGGCAGGCAGGGGGATTGAACCCTCAGCCCCTGCCACTGAGCTGTTTGGCTGGCCCTTACAATTTCTTTATGATGATGAGGCCGGGGAGATGGCTCAGTAGAATAAGTGCTTGCCTGACAATTTCTTTATGATGGAGATACATAGAAGATATAGATATTATTATAAATCTATCCACTGCTTGCTTTCTTGCTTTCTTTCTTTTTCTTTCTTTCTTTTTTTTTTTTTTTTTTGTCTTTTTGAGACAGGGTCTCACTATGCAGTTCAGGCTGGCCTTAAGCTCACTTTGTAGCTCAGGCTGGTCTCGAACTCACAACAATCCTCCTGCCTCAGCCTCCCGAGTGCTGGGATTACAGGCATGCGCCACCACGCCCGGCTCTTTCTTTCTTTTTGAAACAGGAACTTGCTATATAGTTCAAGCCTTGACCTCATGTAGTCCAGGATGGGCTTGTACTCTCCACAGTCCTCTCTTTTCAGCTTCCCAAATGCTGGGGTGACAGGTGTGCACCAGCGCACCTGGTGGAATTCAGTTGCTTTTTATATTTACTTTATACCTAATGACTTTGCTGCATTCTTTCCTTATAGTTCTTTTGGTCCTTCAGAATCACTGACTCATCTGCAAAGTTTCTTTTTCTTGCATGTGTTTTCTTGAGCACATTTTGTTTATTAACTATGGTGACGTTCATCTCATCTTCCTCTTGCTGTGCCAGGGCCTGAAGCCTTGCAGGCTTGCTCCAGCTCTGCGCTGGTTCTTGTTTGGAGCTGGCTCCTTATTGTGCTCAGTCTATGCCTCTCCGACTCCTTTCCTGTAAGCAGGTCATTCTCCTTGCTCTTTCACACTGGGTGTGTGTAGCTGGGCGGGGTTGGACTCTGAGGCCGGCGTGCATCCAGCTTCTGTGCAGCGGACCCCTTTCCCCCTTTCCAGGTTCCAACGCCTTCCTGTGCCCAGACATGCCGTCCCTTTGAGTTCTCCACCTGGGGCACCCAGACCTCCCAGAGGGCAGAGTTTCTGCTGCATCCCATGTGGTGTACAGCGTGTGGTTTGAGTGTTTGGTGGCTTGAGTGTCGACAGACAACCCGCAGATGCACCTTCCGCTCGCCTGCGCAGGCTGCAGGGCCTCCTGGCAGTGGGAGGTTTTCTGCGCCCAGCCTCCGTGGAGGGCACAGCTGGGGCCTGGAGATGATGTATCGCCATTCTCTGGTGGGGCACACTCCTCCTTGCCAGTCCTGGACGCTGGGGAGGCCCAAGCCCCGGCCCGCCCGCCGGCCTCCCAGTCACTCTCTGCACATCTGCACACCCGCCTGTCCCTGCCCAGGAATACTTCACTGGCTGTTCTGCATTGGTCCTCTTAAGAAATTATTCTTAATCTAGAATTGTTGTTCACAGCAAGTATATTGATTCATTTGCCATGTTTTCAGAAATGAAAATCAGCTTTACATGAAAAGTGTGTTTCCTGATTCAACATCCTTCATTTATATAGTGCAAGAGTATCTACAGAAAATTCACCACCGTTTCTTAGACTAATCCTCGCACTGTGTATGTGAAAAGTGCTTTTAACTTTGCCAATTGCTTTCACATGTATGTATGGTTCCCTGGAGGGCAGGTTTGGAAATTCAGAGGAATTGTTTGGGTTGTCACTGCCCAGGGGCCATTATGAGTATTTAGTGGGGAGTCAAAACTGTCCAGCCCCCACAGTACATTGGGCATGGTCCCCAGCTGAGGGTGGTGGCGCACAGCTACAGTCCCAGATTCTAGAGAGGCTGCAGCAGGAGGACCACAAGTTCAAGGCCAGATTAGATAGGAAAACTTGTTCCAGGAATGTAAAAAGCTGGCCTAGGGATTGCCTTAGTAGGCAAGCACTGGATTCAAAATAAAGAAACAAAACGGGGGGCTGGGGAGATAGCTCAGTGGAATGACTGCTTGCCTGGCAAGTGCAAGGTCCCAAGCTTGGTCCCTGGTGCCACCAAAAAAGAAAAGAAACAAAACAAATAACTGTCCTATGTCTCATACGAGTATTGAGTGTACTTCAAGGTAACTGTGTCACAGCGTGGGAGACTGTGTTAATACTTCACCTCGTTGTTTTTATCTTTTCTTTTTTTAAAACTTGGTACAAGGTCTTGCTATGCAGCTCAAGCTCATAGAGATCCTCCTGTGTCAGCCTCCCAAGTGCTGCGATTATAGGCATGCACTGCTATGCCCAGTTTCGATGGCCAGCTCTGTGCAGGACTGGTACAGCATGTGTTACTAGAGATTGAACCTGGGTCCTTGCGTTTGCCAGGGAGGTACTTAGACCACCGAGCTATCTCTCTGGCCCCTGCTTTTGTCTTTTTGAAATAGGGTCTCGCTGTACAGTTCAGGCTGGCCTTGAACTCACTTTGTGGCTTAGGCTGGACTCAAACACGCAGCAATCCTCTTGCCTCAGCCTCTCAAGTGCTGGGATTATGGGCATGCACCACCACACCTAGTAGCTTCATTTCTTAAGAAGGCTCAGCTTGCTTGTGCGAATACCTCCTTCAGTTCCTATCAGATCCCCCTGAGCATGGTGGAGTGGCATGTGCCCATTATTCCAGCTGCTTGGGAAGCTGAGGCAGGAGGATTGTGAAATCAAGGTCAGTCTGGCCAGCTCAGCAAGACCCTATCTATCTGAATGAATGAATGAATGGATGGATGGATGAATGCATGAAAATAATTTTTACGCTGGGGCTGTACCTCAGTTGTAAGAGCATTTGCCTAGCATGCAGGAGCCACTGGGTTCTGTCCCCAGCACCGCAGGAGCTGGGCGGAGGATGCATACTTCAGTTTCTTGCAAGCAAGCCCTCTTTGTTATCGTTTATTCAACTTTGGTCTACTTACGGCAAACGTCTGCATTTCTGCTCCTGGGATTTCTTGCATTCTAGACCCAGACAAATATGTTCCTTATAGCTACTTGCTATGGTCCTCTTCCAACCCTGGGTCGTCTATTAGAATCATGTCAGGGCATTCATAAATTGAAATATAAATTTGCATATTTTTGTTTTTAAGACTATACACTCAACACCATTTTTATTGTTTTATTTGAGGAATTATGTTTACTGGCCTATTATCGATGCTTTTCTTTAAAAAAAAAAAATCTTCTATTTGTTTCCTTGGTACAGGGTCCTGCTATGCAGCTTGAACTCATAGTAATCCTCTTGTCTCAGCCTCTCCAGCACAGGGATTACATGTGTGAGCCAACACACCCAGTTTCAGTGGGGCCAGCATGGCATGTGGTACTAGGAATCGAACCCGGGCCCGAGCACTTGCCAGGCAGGCACATAGGCCACTGAGCTACCTCCCCAGCCTCTATGATTTTCATTTCAGTATAGTAAACAAGGCCATGAGGAAAGATTGGGTCAGAAAGTTGGTGAGTTTCCACAGTCTGATAGGGTTAAGGATGCAAATATATATGTTCTGGCAAAAGAAAGAAAATGCTTAAGAATAATTTTAATAGGAAAATACCTGTGATGTAAAGTTAGGTGAAATAAAGTAGAAATCAAATATGCTGGCAATAGTGTGCAGTGTGGGCTTGGTGCTGTTTGAAAGTGAATAGGAGGGCTGGGGAGATGGCTCAGCAGAATAAGTGCTTCCCTGACAAGCTCAAAGGCTTGAGTTCAATCCCTGGTTCCGTCAAAAAAAAAAAAAAAAAAAAA
>PVKA01008885.1:0-56009 GCA_004027165.1 Ctenomys sociabilis
ACACATATATATGAAAAAAATACATATAACATGACATAAGATTGGTACTGTTTCATAGAAATCATCAATGACCTTTTAAATAAAGGGTTCATCTAAAATATTTTATAGTCCTGCATAACTATCACTTTGAGAGCTCTTTATTGCTCATCCACCAGCATACTGCAACTTCTCATGCCTTTTGAATTATGCTCTTTGCTATTTCCTATCTGCTACATCTGGAAGTATTAAAATATTTCAAGTTTGTATAACTAGAAAATATTTTAGTTTTCAAAGGTATGTTTGTTAAGTATAAAATTCAAAGAGGATAGATCATTTTTTCTTTCTGTCCTTTAATTAGTCTAGTTTCTTACACACTTGGTCCTTTTTTTTCTTTCTAATATGGAATAAGATGCTATTTAATTTTGTTCTTCCATAGCTAATATTTATTATGTATATGCTTTAACCATCTTTTTCTTTATAGTGTTTTGGACAACTTCATTTTTGTGTATCTTGGTAAGATTTTATTTAAATTTCTAATGCAAAAGTTTCATTTTTCTTGGAAATGTGGTGTTATAATTTGAACTAAATTCAGAAATTTTAAATCTTTAAATATTTACTGCCTATTTCTTTCTACTTTGAGAATTCTAATTATATGAATATATAAAAAAGAAAGGAGCAGTTAATATTTTTACTCTGTTTTTTTCTCTCTTGAATTTCTTATAACTTCTTAGTTATTGTTTTTTTAAAAGCAAAACCTATACATTTATATCTGGTAATCTGCAAACCTAATTTTCATATAGCATCATGTAATACAGCAACCATTGTTGGATTCTTACTACTTTGTTTAGTGAAATCTTGTACCATGTATATTGCTGTTTTCTTCTATCACTATTTTGTATTCTTTAAAAATAATAATAAAAAGTACAAAAAAAAAAGAAACAGAAAAAATGATTGTAATTAGAAAACATATCAGCTATTCCATATTAAATAAAGAAAAATCTATGCCCACGTTTACTATTTTAACTGAACAAGGAGAGGTTTAGTTATAAGACAGGGAGAACAAAACTGTTTCTGTACCGGCCTCGTCACAATGCATGTGGTGTTATGCTCTGCGTAGCGCATGCTCCCCAAGAGCTCACGTGTTAAACAGTTGGCCCCGAGAAATGGTGCTGCTGTTAACTGGTGAAAGCTTTGACACTTGGGCCTGTAGAGAGAGGCTGTGCCCCTGAGCGCACGCCCTTGAAGGAGAGATGAGAACCGTGGGTGAGCAGCGCTGCGCCCCACACGTTCTGCGGTGGTGTCCTGGTTCACCACGAGACCAAAGGCAGCCAGCCACGCAACCAGTCACTGATATGCATGAAGCCGTAAGTCAAAGCGTGGTTTCTTCCTTTTAAGTTGTTTATACAGAGTATTTTTGTCACAGTGGCAGAAAAATGACAGATATATTGGATATAAGCTTTGTAAGACAAATAATAAAAAGTACAAAGTCTATATTTTACTTTTAATCAAAATTTCAGATTTCTGAACCTTTTGCACTCCTACTTTTAAAATGACAATGAAGCCATCTGAGGTAAATGTAGCTATAACATATTCTTCAGGAAAAAATTGAAATATTTGTTTTTATAAATATTTTAAAAATATTTAAAAATATTTTATAAATACTGTTATATTTTATACATGTTTTATAAATATCTTATATTTATTTTATAAATATTTTTATCAGTTATATTTATAAATGATAAAAAAGAAGTTAAATGTGTATTTTCTCCATAAATTTTAAAACTTATGTTAAATTTATGAAGCTTGTAAATATTCTCTTTGACAGGAAATTTAGTGACAATATTTTGGACATTTAAACAAGAAAACTTGACCATGTGAATGGTTTTGTCCTACTTATTTTATCACCAAGCCACTAAAGTATTAGAAGGTAAAAATTCATCTTCTGTCTTTTATATATAGCAATGCAGATTCATATTTAAAGACCAATGTGTAACACTAAAGAACTCTAATAAACCTTTACATAAATCCAATCACATTTCTTCCAGAATATACAGCTGCAAGTATTCCCAATGTTATGGTAGACATAGCAGTTAAAATAATAAGTTCAGTTGGCTCAAGAATCTTCTACTTAAGTACTAAGCACTAAATCCTAAGGTACAGGTAATCTACCTAGACAAATTCTAAATGAAGTAATAACTTTCTTGGCCAAGCATAACACCACATTTAAAGTCAAACATAGAAGTGCTCTTATTAAATTATATCTGCTTTCTTTAAATATATATATATATATATATGCTTATATATATGTATATATATATTATACAATCAATAAATATCTTTCTATTCTTATTCTAGTTAATTACATATTAGGAGAATCATATAAATAATGCTGACCTTTTGGGGAAGAAGAAGAGATAAGAGGGCTGTGCATTTTCCTTTCTATGATAGTCATTATAGATAATGGAGGCAATTGTGAGCCACATAAACTATTATTCATTTTGAAGTTACACGTGAATATACCTTGTTTACCATATCTCTTCCCAAACCTTAAAAAAAGGTATACTCAAAGCATGTTTTTCCACAAGCTAAACCAAAAGTAAAAGTGAAATAAAAGTGTCCTCAGAGCCTTCCCATTTGCCCTGTCTTCAATTCTGTTTTTGACTTCTCACTCATGAAAAAAAAATTTAAGCATTTAAAAATGCATGGATTCTTTGGCAAGTTGCTAAATTTTCAGATTATTGTCTGATCAAAACCTAGGCCCTCATCAATTACACATTTGGAAATTAACATGTTTGATTTGAACAATAGATGATCTCAATTTATGATAGATTAAACTGATTTTTCCATTTTACGATGTATCACAGTGATTATACGCAGTAGGATACTTGAGATTTGGAATTTTGTGTTTCCAGGGGTAGCGATCTGCGGTCAGCCACTGTCTGACAAGGTGTGCAGTAGGCAGCAAGTCAGCTCACAGTGTGCTGTCACCGTAGGGAAACACGGACACACCACAGAGTGGGTTAGGTACATTAAATGCATATTTGACTTTCCATAGGTTTGTCAGGAAATAATGCATTTTAAGTCCATAGTTATTATTTATTTAGGGAAAATTTTGAATCATTAAATTTTCATACCTAGATTGCTAACAAATATGATAATTATACCAATTACTTGTGGTGGACACTTTACAAAAACACTCCTTGCAGTTAAGCAATTTTATTTTAGAATAAATTCAGTAATATCATAGAATCTTACTGAAAACACAGACTGGAGAGAACAACATGTTTAAACAAAGAATAGCAAAGTAGCTTACTCTGATGGCATACTTGATTAGAAGTGCAACAGTAAAAAAATTCAGATTCTGGCAATTTTATTTTATTATCAATCTCTTTTTTTCTTTATTTGGTACAGGGTCTTACTACACCTTTCAGACTAATCATGATCTTCCTGTCTCAGCCTTTCCAGCCCTGGGGTTGCTGGCATGGACCACCATGCACAGTTTGATGGCCTGAATGGTGCATCCAGGTTTCTAGGGCCAATGTGGCATGTGGCATCAGTGATCAAACCCAGATCCTTTCACTTGCCAGATGGGTGCTTAGACTGCAGGACTATCTCCCCACCCAAATCTGCAAATTTAAGCAAGTCATTTGTTCTGCTTGGCGTTGGGTAGCCAGCATATCGATAGACAGTGGCAAGCTCATTCTACTTACAAATAGAATTCAATTTTTCCTTAACAACAAACACTTCTTGCTCTTGGTTTAATATTCATGGTTTTGCATAATGGCTTTTAACTTTTCTAACTGGAGTTTTCTACGTATAACAAAATTATGCTTCATTAATCTGTAAAATTCTTCTTGGTGCTATTTGCAGAGTTCTAATGAAAATGAAAATCTTACTTGCAACCTTAGCAGTTTCAATTCATTTTCTACTTTTTATTGATAAATAGCAGTGTTGATTTCTTGAATTAGTGATAAAGGTAATATAATAATTGTATAGAATAAATGTAGTTTTATATTCATCTCCTGGAAAACATTATATGTTATATGTGTATACATATAACCATAACTGTCTTTTGTAGTCATATGTATATGTGTAATATATATATATATATTATACATAAATAAACTTTTTTCATAAAATCATCATAAAACTATATGTGTCCTTAGCATGTTATTTTTTATTGATATTGTTTCAAGCAATAATAACATTTGGCTCTTCAAAATTGGAATGAAACACTGGCAAGATTTTCAAAACTTAGTTTGCTAATATGTTCTAGTACATATGTAACAGGATGCAGCAGTTTATATACACTTCAGGGAACAAGGATATTTTATGTTTGGAACCTACTGAATTATGATGAATTCATTTTTTATATTTATAGCAAACTCTACTTCATGCTTGGCTAGTTACCTGATATATTTTTCTCTTAGTGCTTTATGAACTGTGATAAGAATTAACATTACATTAAAGTAATTCTAGTTTTAGGTTAAATAATGAAAGAAACATGGCCTATTTAAAAGCCACCAAAATGTTTTAATGAAAAACATACCAAAAATTCTGCCATTTTTCTAGTTATATGAAGGTGGTGCGTCCAACCTTGAAAATGTAAAAAAGCAAAAATAAAAGAAACCGGGCAGGCCAGATAGCTCAGGGGACTAAAGTGCATGCTTAGGCAGAGTGCAGCAGCCAGCATTAGAGCCCCAGTGTGCAGTGCTTGCCCCGCCCCCCGGCTGTGCCTGTTGGTGGTGTGCGCCTGTAATCCTGGTGCTTGGGAGGTTGAAAACAGAAGCTGTGCTATGAATCCAATCTACTTGTAGGACTCTATAGACCATGTATTAAATACACTAATAAATGAATGAATGAATGAATGAATGAATGAATGAATGAATGAATGAATGAATGAATAGAAACTACACAGACTGGAATCATAGATCCATGGAACAGTTGTGAAAGCCCAGTGAAAGAAAGTAGGATAAACCTTTTATGCTAAACTTTAATAAAAACATTCTCAACAATTTTTCATTTAAAGGAGCCATTTATTAATGCATTTAGGGCCACCAGTCATTTCTCGCACAAGAGAAGACTGAAGGGTGCCTAGGCTAGAAAGCAGGGAGCTTTTAAAGTGAAAGTCACTTGTCTAAGGAGTCTTTCATAGTTCAGCAATGTGCACAGCTTGCCCAGTGGGGGCTTAGTGAGCAAGCTGTTTTTACAAGATACATCTTAATCTGACCATGTTTATAGAAATTAGATTAGGGAGGGGAGGCAGACAGTTACTCAGTTCCTCATTACTAGATAGCCTTGAACAAAGGGGGAGGGCTCATTCCTCAGAGTAGATAACAGGATGCATAAGGGAACCTTGCAGTTTTCCATAGTTACAGTACAAAAATCACATCATTGATTCCTCAGTTACTTTTAAGAGGTGGGATATAGTCCTTAAAAATAAAACAAAAACTTGTTTTTGTTCATTTCTTAGAAAAGAAAAAAGCTTTCTCACGAAGAGGTTGCAACTATAAATAAACACAGTAATGGCTTAAAGAAATCAATAATATTGAATTTGGATTTTTAAAGTTACAGTTTTCTTTAAGACGTTAAATAGGATTCATGTTCCCATCTTGGGAGATTACAGGATTCCAAGTCTTGCTCACATGGATTCCTCTCTGATACAATTAATGGGTCTCATGTTCTTGTGGACCCTTCTGAATACTGTGGACCTTCTATATACTGCTTCATGGGCTATGGCTGGTGATGTGCCCAGATTGTCACGGACTTGGAAGAAAAACTTGGAAAGGTCTTGGAAAGAGTGAAAATTGTGGGCAAGGTGTTTTGGGAAGGGGAATGTGGATAGACCTCTCCATACAAGCAGAGGATGTAAGAATATTTGTGTCCATGCAAATGCTCACCAAATGTAACTTTGGCCCAAAAGGACTTAATTATCCAGTGAGTAGGATGCCCTATTCTGTGTGTAGCACACTAGATACTAATAACATTACAGCCTTGCAAACAAAGCTTTAGTAAATGGACTTCGGGTGACATGTGGGATCAAAACCACGGTGGTTGCCATTCTCTCTAACCTCCCATCCATCAGATGAAGGCCTTCAACAACATGGCCCACTGATCATATTCCATTTCAATCTACTCTCCATTTCATAAGATGTATCCTCACCTGGTCTTTGAACTGATGCTTCTTGGGACTCAATTTGCCCACAAGTTTTTTTACTTTGTCTCCAACCATAGATCTTGTTCTCTAGGTTCCCCTTGTTCTACACTTCTTACCATGGCCTTGCATTTTAAGGTACATTCCTTCCCTTTCACCTGTGCCTCCCTCTCAGTGTTGTCCATTGATTGTCTTATATTGCGCACCAGTGAACTTCCAAATCTGTTCAGGGAACTGAGGCTGACACTGACAAAACACATATACACATACCATGGGTGGGAATCCAGGGAGGTGTATGGATTAACTGTTGCGTTAATGAACACAAACCATATAGTCAGGCATAGTGGCATCTTTTAAGCTTAAGAAATGTGTCTCTATCTATAATGTAGCCAAATTCTTTATCTATTTCAATGCACATATTTTGGTCTTTTAATACTCTCTTGATAGAAATACATAGATAAATTTCCTTTATCTGGAACAAGCTGTACTCTACTAAAAAACCATATGTTGAGTATGCAGTCAAAAAGAAATTTTAAGACAACACTAGTGCTGGGAACATTATTGTATGAAAAAGAAGAGATGTACTAAGAAAGGAAAGTAACACAATTGCATTGTTATTTAAAACAAGCTAAGGTTTAATTTTCTCCCTATGTGAGCAGAAGTCCTCCCTGATGTATTAGCAATGACTACCAAGATTCTTTTAATGAAGTGTATAAAAAAAGCATCAGAACTTATTGCACACTGCTCTTTCCAAAATATTACAAAAATTAATCACTAAAATGAGGGAGTTATTCTTTGATTATTCTTCTAACCTCAATAACTCCATTGGCCATAATTAGTGTACTTGTAAGTAAAAATATTATGTCACATGTTCAGCTAGTATTTAGGATTTTTAAGAAGTTTAACTTTTAAATACACTTAATTATTAGGTGTAATTGATATATACCAATTATACACATGGGATATAGACTGACATTTCAAATTCTTGTCTCTTTTTTCTTTTATTAACTTTTTTAAAACAAACATTTACTTGAGGGAGAATACAGCAACAAGTGTATGACATTAGAAGCAGTGCACATGTAGAAGACCAAAATGATAGGTATTCAGGCAAGGTTTTAGCATTACACATTGCTATCTTAAGTGTAGTTGCTTCATTCACAGATATCAGCTTATATAGTTAGATAGAGTAAGAATTCTACCAATTAATTGCTAGCTTCAAAAATCTGATGGAGATTCTTAGGACTATTCCCTTAACAATCTTGTATATATGAATGTATGGTTTTGCCCTGGCCATGTTTCCTAACTTTTCTCCTTGCTCTTTTTTTTTTTTTTTTTTTTTTTGTGGAACCGGGAATTGAACTCAGGCCCTTGTGCTTGCTAGGGAAGCACTTATCCCACTGAGCCATCTCCCCAGCCCCTCTCCTTGCTCTTTTTGTTGTTCAATTCTTTAGTTCTCGCTTTTCATTTAACTATGTTATACTTTTCAATTTTGCATTCTTTTTTTTTGAGTTCTTACACTAGGGAGACTATATGTATTTATTCTTTGAAAGAACTAACATCTTTTAGTCTTTAATTCTTCATATTGTTTCATTTGTCTCTATTGCATTTATTTATTTTTATTGCATTTATTTATAATTCTGTTTTTTTCTAATAATTCTATTGAGAAACAAATAATAATGAGAGTTTCAAAACAGATTAGTAAGACAGTTTCAATAATAAATACAAGCATATTGTTGTCTTAGTGGTTATTCATTGTATAAGGTGCAGAGATGATATCCCGTCCACAAACACTATTAGAACAAAACTTTCTATTCCTTGATTAAGAGAATGTAGCTGTACATCTAGCCTAACTATTTTGAATATACATATATAAAATGGTCATTTGTATCCTCTTCTTTTGTTTGGTTTTGTCAGAGAAGGGTATTCCATTGTCATTTAAATATTGTAGGTGCATGAATTCAGCAAAATATTCCAAGATAGTTCAGCAGTCCCTAATAGTAGTGGGTTATCCATAGGATTGGCAATGTCAGAAGTTGTCGACTTGAGCCCTTTATTGCTTAGCATATTAACATGATTACTTTTTATACCTTTTCTACTGGGTGGTTAAGACAAAGATAAAGCAACATCTATATAACAAGAAATATAACTTTTGTATCTGATAATGTCAGTCAAGTCCCCTCAGGATTTATCCTGAAACCCTGTACCACACTTCGTAGACCCTTTGTCAGTGTCAGCCATGTGGATGAGTCATGGCCATTGATAGACCAATTTGCTCTCTGTGAAAGTATGAGAGAAAGGTTTCTTTCTATGTTTCTCTCCTTAGGCACACTATAGATCAGTGATCACATTTCTCTGTGGCCCCCTAATCTCCTTGATCAGAAAATTTAAGACACAACTGACTTACATGATGTTACAGTATATGTTCTCCTGCAGTATACATCCTTAGTCTTCACTGACCTTCAAAGGCTAGGGCTGTAAGGTCGGCTGCCCTTGCAGCCCTTATTTTTCTCTAATTTTTGGTCTGCAAACATAGGTTGTTAGCCCCTCAGAAGAGAAGCTTATTATTATCCTACAACATAAGCATTTGGGTTTAACCTAACTATCAGTCTGAATATCCAACATCTTAGGCATAACATGGAACAAGTATTTTCAATCAAGTTTTGATATGTTAAACTTTAAGTCCCTATAGAATATGAAGAAAAAAATGAAAAAATATTTTAAAAAATATGAATAAACAATTATCTTTTCACACAGAGCTCTAGAAGTCTAACCATATACACCATTGTAGCAGGACAGTCCTATGACATTTTACTTTTCTTGTCACTTGTTTTCATTTATTACCCTTTCTTTTTAAACAAACATTTACTGACAGTATGGTAACAATTGGTATGTCATCATAAGCGGTATGTATTTAAAAGACCAGAATGACAGGCATTCCAAGCACGACTGTACTATTACACATTGCTATCTTCAGTGCAGTTGTTCAATTCACAGCATATATAGTTAGTTTATACATATATTTATAGTATCAGCACATATAGATAGTCAGGGTGAGAATCCTATCAATTAGCTACTGGTTTTAAAAACCTGCTGATGTTTCTCAGAATCATTACCTAACCCACCTTGTGTGTATAAATGCATAGCTTTGCCTCTGTCATGTTTCCTAGCTTTTTTCCTTGCCCTCTCTTCATTGTCTAATCCTCAATTTCTAGCTTTCCTTTTAATTGTGTTATAGTTTTTCTATTTGTATTTCCTCTTCTTCATTCTTATACTAGGGAGATTATATGTTATTTACACATGTGGGTCTGGTTTATTTCACTTGTGAGTATATCTTCAAGTGGTATCCACTTAAATATAAATATTTCAAGTTTATTATTCTTTATAACTAATATATTGTATAAAAATAAAAGTCATAGGATTGTCCTGTTACAATGTTATATATGATTATATTTTTAAATTTCTATGTAAAAATATGTAACTGTTTTTTCACATTCTATAGATATTTAAAGTTTAGAATATCAATCATTGTGGGAAAATACCTGTTCCATGTTATGGCTAAGGCATTTGATATTCAGACAGTTATTTATGTAAAGCTTCACTGCCTATGTTATAGGGTAACAATATATTAAGGCTCTCTTCTGGATGGTTAACAACTTCAGTTTGCAAACCAAAGAATTGGAGAAAAAGAAGAGCTACAAGAATAGTCAATATTTTGGCCCTTGCCCTTCAAGGTCGGTTAGGACTCAAGAACATAAAAGAACCTGTACTGTAACATCCTATAACTCATTGTTGTCCCAAATTTTCTGTTTAGGAAGATTATGGAGTCACAGAGGAAAGTGATCAGTGATGTGTAGTACACCTAAGAAGAATCACTTAGAGAGAAAACATTCTCTCAGGCTTTCACAGAAAGCAAATTGGTCATGCAATAGCCATGACTCATCCTCAGACTTGACACTGACAAAAGATCTACAAACTGCTGCACAGGGTTTCAGGATACATCCTGAGGGGACCTGATTGCTACAAAAGTTACATTTTTTTTTTTAGTTGTTGTTATATGGGTCTTGCTTTATCTTGGTCTCAATAATCCAACAGAAAAAGATATACTTGAGGTATAAAAAGTAAAACCATATTAATATGCTGAGCTTAAAAGACTTGAGTCAACAATTTTAAGGGCCAGCTAAATAACTCAGAAGATTAAAGTGTCTGTAAGCAGGTGCAGGAGCTGGGAGTCCAATCCCTGAGTTCCATGCCTGCTCCACCCCCAAGGTGGATTGAGATGTCCACTGAGACTGAGCATGGTGGCACATGCCTGTAATCCCAGCTCTTGGGAGGCTGTAAACTGGCAGATCTCTACTAGTCAGATCTCTAGCAACAACCTGAACACACTGTAGACCCGATCATAAAATACAAAAAAAAAATAACAAATATAACATTTGTTTTATTTTTAAAATAAATATTAAAAAATCATTACTCATAGCGTATTCAACCTCTATATCCATTAATAGGTCTCTCCTCCTTGAGCGTCTGGTAAATACTATTCTACTTTTTAATCTGGAAAGTCATCCTTTTGTAGAAGCTCAATTTAAAATAAGTCCTAATACTTCTATCTTCCACAGTAGAAGATAGTATTCCCAATATGTGCTCTTTCAAAAAATACCAGTCATATTATGACAAGCTCTTATTGAGTTGCATGTTGGATTGATTTCACACTGCACCAAAATTATCTTCCTTTATAACATCAATAATGTTTTATTTTCCTTTATACATTTGTATTTCCTATGTCATATGTTTAGTACCTACTTGAAACCTGATTTTTTTACTTCAATATTTTCACATTAGTCTATATAACATACTTTTTCACAATTCTTAAGCATCTACCATCTTCAGACTTCCTAGACAAGTATAATTTATCATCAAAGGACAAAATTAATCAGTTAATTTTAAATAATTAAAGCAAACCAGAATGGTAAATGAAACAAATTTTATAACTTGAGGTAAAGAATAGTTTGCCTACTTTAATTAATGGAAAGCAATAGATTTGGAATTATAAAAGCTTCATGCACCTCAAGTATAAAGCAAATCAGACTTAAATTGTTTTCATCTGAATGGAAGAATGTTGACAAAATAAATCTTTCAGTCTTCTAGAACACAGCCAGATTTGAAGCTAATTTACTGCTGCCTGATGTCAGAAGCAATCTAACTTGTGCAACATAGAAGCAGTACAAAGAACATTATTCATGAGTAAACTACATTGATAAGAAACCTTCTTCCCAGTATAATTAGGAAATACAATGGCCAGAATCAAAGCTAGAGTTTAATAATACAAGACAGTAAATCCTCTTTATAACTTTCATGACATAAAAGCAAAATATAAAACAAAATGTCAGATTACTTCAAATTGATGTTACCTCAAAGCAGTTCAAATAGCAAATTATTTTTCTAAACTAAAATATATGACAATGTCTTTTGAGTGTCACATGCAGTTTATAGAGACTCCAATAGAATGCCATTTTTTATTCATTAATTCAGTAATAATTACTACCCAGGACATAGCCAAATATTTTTCTTGATTATGTACAGATATGTATTGCTATGGTCTATCCAATATTCCCAAATAAACATAATATTCATTATGCCCAGAGTTTTACTTTAGCTTTCAAAGGTGATACTTCTTGACTTTTGGAAATCAAGTATATCTGTTTGTTATGCCTTCTGCTGTATTTAGTACATTTAATTTTTTTTTTTTGTTTTGGTCCAAAATAACTTACAAATGTTTTCTAAGATTTAGGTCTTTATTTTACTCTGCTGTGGTTCATAGGGCTTCAGTTTTAAGAATAGTGTCCTGACATTTGAGTTATTTTTCTGGCAATTATGCTCAATATTTAATATATACAGGTTTTTAATCTATCTTCTAAGTGCAGCTATTTAAAGAATAAATCTAGTTATCATTAAAATTTATCAAATTTTTACCTACATTTAATATTATGATTGTTTTGTGACTACCTATTTGTATAGATAAATTATTCAGATAAATTGTATTGAAACAAACTTAGAATCATGTTTAAAAGAATGCAACCTTATAAAAGAAAAGTGGGTTAATTTTAAAAGAAGAAAAACTGGGATCTAGCCCCGATATTGTGGTCTTCTTTCAGAATAATTTTAGATCTTCTTTCAGAATAATTTTAGGCAACTGGCAAGAAAAACATTTGTAGAAAACAATGTTTTAAAACTTCTAGAGTTTCTAAGTATATATAAATTGTTTAGACAAAAAAACCATTCCCAGAAACTCCCAGACCTGGGTCCATTTAAAATACTATAAATACCTTCATATACTTTTTCACCAAGTAACTTGTAGCTGGACTTGGAATAATAGCTAAACTACAATAGCTTTGACCAAAGGCCCATGTGAAAAAGGCTTGGTCTCCAGAATGTGATTATTGGGAAATGGTGAAAATCCTAACATGTAGAGCTTGGCCACAATTGTTTAAGTACCTTCTAGCTTGTCTTCAAAGAGAAATGTAGATGCATGCTCTTTGGCTGCTTTTTATCCTTAGTCTATAATATAACTGATTTTGGTCCTCTACACACTCATCACAACATGTTGACTTGCTGTAGATGATAAGCAATGGAGTCAATCAAACATCATCAACAGGAACCTCCAGACCTCTCATTGACAATAATTTTGATATATAAAAGTTGATTATCTTTGGTATTTTGGTATAGTTACAGAAGGCTAATGATACTTTCAATATTGAAGAAGTGTTAACCACAGTTAAATTATGAATATGACTGACATTTGTACAACTCTCAATATCTGATGGATAATAAAATTAAAATGAGATTAAAACTAAGCACCAAATATAAACTAAATACTGTGATGGTTAATCTTGATTGTCAACTTTACTCAAATTAAGAGACACCTAGGAAATTAGTAAAGCATATTTCTGAATGAGTCTGGGTTTCCAGAGATGACTGCCATATAGGGCAGAGAAAAACTCACTCTGACTGTGGATAGTACTGTCTCTGCTGCTCGCTAGCAGGAAATGACAGTTGTATTCCATCTCTGAGCCTGGAAGCTCATCTAATACATATATATATATATATATATATATATATATATATATATATATATATATATATATGTAGTCAACTGATTCTGTTCCTCCACAGAACTGTAATCAATAAATGCTCTTCCACCCTAGAAGGTATGCTGAACTGGTGATGGAGTATGAGTATGGTGGTGCATGCCTGTAATCCCAGTGATGAAAACTGGAGGACCCCCACAAGTCTGATCTGCATAGTGAGACCCTGTGCCAAACACACAACTGAAAAAAAATAAGAACTAAATAAATGCTCTCAAACTTAATTGATATATGCACAGAAAACTTGCACATTCATAAGCAGTGAGGAATCACTTAGCAGAACAACCTGTCATATCAAGATGAAACTTGAAAAGACCTGTAGGTTTTGCTAGGACTATAAGTGTTACAGTTAGAGTTGTTCATTGGACAATTGACAATAATTATATATCAGTCCTTATTCACTTGAGAAGATGCATGTATTAGTGCTTTTTTTCACTTGTATTTCACTTGTCTTGCATCACAGTGAAAGCCTTCTTCAGGAAACAATTTAAAATATATCATGGGAACTGTTAAATTATAAATTATTAGGTTCAAATTGGGCTGTCAAAATAGATGTCATTTACTCATTTTCAAAGAATGTCTTGTATTTGTACATTCTGATATGAGCTCACTTGTCTTACAGGTTTTCTACTTGGAAAATCCTAATGTGTTAATATTTGTAAGCCAGCTAGACAGGTGGTTATTGTCCAAATAATTGTATGAATGGCAAAAATCCCAGCTTTTGTTTAGAGCATTAGGCTAGTCTCCAAACTCAGGAAAAGGATTAATGCAACAGTTCCATTTACTGTTAAGACACATCAAATTACTCCAAACACTCTGGTTTTTAAATAGCTAATTTATATTGCTCCTAGGTATTGCAGGTCAGGAATTCTGACAAGATGGACTGGAAATGCTTTTTCTCTGTTCTGTGAAATAACCAACTTAGAACCCACAATAGCTAAGGAGAACATTATGTCTGGCTTTGGAAATATTATGAACTGGCTTGCAAGCTGATTTCAGATGAGACTTCTAGGAATGACAATCCAGTTTTGATCATTAGGCCTGCCCTTCTTCACAGAATGGTGTACACAGAATTTACACTCATTTTCTGGCAGTCCAGAATCGCAAGAGTGAGTGCATCAGAGAAAAACCGGGAAAATCTGTCATTCCTGGCCCAGTTTTTAAAATCATTTAGCCTCATTTCCATTGAAATCTGTTATCCCAATGAGTTACAAGTATGCCAAAATTTAGAGAGAAAACAGATGATATCACCTGTCTGTGGAAAGTGTATTGAAAACTCTGTGGACATTTATCTAAGCCACCACAGATCCAAAGATAGTCCCAAGACCCATAGTGATGTCCAGTCAGATCAAGGCCACCATCAGCACTAGGAAAGCAAATTCAGTGCTCTGCCTAGAATTGCTGTACAAAAAAAAAAAAAAAAAAAAAGCCTTTCCTTACTCTGAGATTGAAAACTCTATCCATTATTTATACAATATTTCTCCATCCCAAACAATATTTCAGTTATGCTGAACCAACAATTATTTAATACCTTCTTAGTAATAAGCTCTATGACTGTGATTCTGCACATAACAGATGAGCCGTTCTGCTCTGCCACGGCCAGATTGGAACGCAGGAACAAAGGGCAAGTGATGAGTGACTGCATAGCTAGTGCAGGGCTTTAAAATTCTTATTTCAGGTTTTTGGTCACAAGTCCCATTAGTATTATTAATTTACTGTCAAAGGGAAAGGACCTTCAAATTAGTTGTTTAGGTTACCAGACATATGCAAGATTATTTAGTGAAATTTTGTATCATTTTCTAATGCTGTTTTTTTTTTTCTATTACCATTTTTATTAAAAAATAAATTAAAAGGACCAAGAAAACATTCATTTCTGAAGTTTTCTGCTCATGTAGTACAAAGTTAAGTATTAAAGGGGGTCAACATGACTCTCAGTGAAATGTTAAGTAAATAAAACACATAGAAACCTGTTCCTGGGTATATAGCTCCATAGCACAGCTGCCTGCCTGGCAAGTACAAGGTCCTGAGTTCAATCCCCAGTTAAAAAAAAATACTCAATAGTAAAATGCTTTCATTCAAATTTCTTTGCTAAATATAAATATAACAACTTATGCAAGATTCTATTTTTAGCATTTCACTGCCCTTATAAAAGTTAATGTATCATTATTGTCATTTATCCATTTTACAAGCTGACTGCAAACAAACTGAAAGAAATAATAAAGAGAAAGAATCTCACCAACTATGTAATTTTTCATATGAATTAATAAGCCAGTAAGTATCACAATCATTGTAGTAAATATAATTAAGAATATTCACCATTACCAGCTAACTTATTAAACTACCTGGCAATTGCTTTGTTCTAAAAGCACTTTTAAAAAAAAAATGTATTTTGTGCAGGGTCTTCTACACAACTCAGACTCATAGATATCTTCCTGGCTCAACCTCCCCAGTCCCGGGATTACAGGCATGCGCCACCATTCTGGATTACAGTGGTCGGATCAGCACACCCAGGGGAGGCGCCAGTGCGGTATGTGGTATGAGGTATTGAACCCCAGTCCCTTCGCTTGCCTAGGCAGATGCTTAGTCCACTGAGCTCTCACTGGTGCACATTTTTTTTAAGTATTGTAACATTTTTTTTTTAATCAATTTTTATCAAAGAGGAACTAAGTGGGAATTAAAAACAGTCTTCCTGTGGCTTGTAAAAATGTTAGAAGTCTACCAAACATTATTGTTTAGTTTTTCTAAAGGATAATAGGCCCTTTAAGCAAAAAGAAATTATACTGTAGAGATTGTAACGTATTTATATAGAGAGTAAATCACAGAACATAAAAGACCAGATGAGAACTATAAATATATTGCAATAATGTTGTAGATGTTAAATGATATGACAACAATTGAAAATAGAATAAATTGGTTAGTAGAATAAATTGGTTAGTTATATATCCTAAAACCTAAAACAGTTATAAAAAAATTAAAAGCTACTCAGAAACAAAATGGATTAAATAGAAACATAAAATCACTCAATTTATCTAAATCAAGTAGGAAAAAAGAAGCAATGAACAAGATATGAGAAAGACTTTAAAAAGATATAATAATATGAAATGTGGTCATAGTGATATTAAATGTAAATGGATTAAATACTCTGATTAAACATTAGAGTTTCTAAATTGCTTAAAGCAGCAGATACACAATTTTTTCAAGAACTTGCATACAAACATTTAAACAGGGCCTAAATCAAATATCATAAATTTCAGAGAATTCGAATTCTGTAAATCGTACTTTTTTTATTTTGGGAAAGGTCTACAAGGTATTTAGGGTCTCACTATTAGGTTAGACTCATAGTGATCCACCTTTTTACAGACTCCTAAGAGCTGGGATTAGAGTCACGTGCCATGCCCAGTCTCTTATTCTTTTTTAATTTTATATTTTATTTTTTTTATGTAAATTGTACTTTTAATTACAATGTAAATAATAAAAATCATCGGAAGGAAAATTGTTAGAAGTTTCTCCCAAAGTTGAAAACTAAGTAATTATTCTTTGGTCAAAAAGTAAATTGAAGCAGAAATAAGGAAATAATCTGGCTGAATGGGGAAAAAAGACAGCAAATGATCTATCAAAATTTATTGGATGCTTCTGAACTGGTAATTAGGGAAGTTTAAAGTTCTGAGTGTTTGCATTCAAAACAAGAAAATTTTAAATTAAGAACTTTGTTCACATTTCAAAGAAAGCAAACCCTAATATCAAATCAAATCTAAAATGTACAAAAATGTAGTCTTTAAAAATGTAAAAGAAAAAGAAAAATTAAGGTCTTTGAGATTTCTTATATTGTCATTGTTCTAACCAGGTTCATCCTGTGAGTCAGAGTATGGACTCAAATAAACACTGTCATGGAATACAATGGGAGATGTATTTATAGACTCTCCAGACAGTGAAGACAAAGATAGGGTGTGTTAGCCAGCTTTCATGTTGCAGGGCACAACAGCCCCACTTAAAGGAACACAGGTTTCATTTGCTTCCGGGTTTCAGGAATTCAGCCCATGGCCTGATGGCCTCAAGGCAGCGCTGTAATGGCAGAAAGGCAGGCTGGGGGAGGAGAGCTGCTCAGTGTCTGGCAGCCAGGAAGCAGCACAGTAGACCAGTATCTGGAGAGGCCTTGAAAGGGAACTCTCCAGAGCATCCAAGGTGGTCACCTCATGATGCACCCAGACGCACCCCGAATTGTGCTGCATTGATCAGTTATATATTTCTTAATACAATGAAGTTGATGTATCAGGACTAACGGTCATAATCCACTGTTTGTCAACCTTAAATTCAAATACATTGCCTTAAACCATAATAAATCTCTAAGTAAAATAATAAAAAATTTATAATTATGCTTACGATAATGAAACTCTTCCAAATATAACTGAAAAAGCTACACAGTAATTTAGATATCTAATCATATACGGCATTATAGCAGGATAGTTCTGTGACACTTCATTTTCTTGTCTCTTCTTTTTTATTTACCATTTTTAAAAAATCACTTACTTGAGATACAGTCTGGCCATTTTTTAAATATTTTTAAATTCTTTTTCCATATTCGGTAGAGACCTAAAATTTAATATATCATTACGTGATGGAAAATACACGTTCCAGGGCTGGGGAGATGGCTCAGTGGAATAAGCGCTTCCCTGGCAAGCGCAAGGGCCTGAGTTCAATCCCTGGTTCCACAAAAAAAAAGAAAAAAAAAAAAAAAGAAAGAAAGAAAGAAAGAAAATACACGCTCCATCTTATGCCTAAGATGTTTGATATTCAGAAAAATAGGTGATTTTAAAACCACCTGCATAATGGGTAGGGCACTAACAAGCTTCTCTTCTAGAGGGTTAACAACCTAAGTTTGCAGATCAAAAATTCGAGAAAAATGAGGGCTGCAAGGACAGCCAACATTATGGCCCTAGCTTTTCAAGATCAGTGAGGACTCAGGACATGGGAGAACCTATACCATAACATCATGTAACTCAGATATGTCCCAAATTTTCTGATCAAGAAGATTATGGGGCCACAGAGGAATGTGATCAGTGATGTATTGTGTGTCTAAAGAGAGTTGTCACATGGAGAGAAAACATTCTCTTAGGTTTTCACAGAAAGCAAATTGGTCAAGCAATGGCTGTGTCTCATATACATGGCTGACACTGATAAAGGATCTACAAAGTGTGGTACAGAGTTTAGAGATAAGTCCCAAGCAGACTTGACTGACCTTATCATATACAAAAGTTATGTTTCTTGTTATATAAGTCTTGCTTTATCTTAGACTTAACCATCCAGCAGAAAAGTATAGCAACAAGGTATGAAAAGTGAGTCAAGTTAATATGCTGAGCTGTGGAAGGCTCAAGTCATCAGATTCAAACATTGCCAGTCCTGTGGATAACAGTTGTGGGCTACTGGACTGTACTGAAATATTTTGCCAGATTCATGCACCTACAATAAATTGGATGGCAATGAAATACCTATCTCTGACAAAACTAAGAAAAAAAGGTGATATAAATGGACAATTTTTATATCTGCATGTGCAAAATAGTTAGAATAGATATATAGCTACTTTCTCTTAATTCAGTAAGAAAGATTTGTACCAATAGTGTTTGGACAGGATATCATGTTTGTATCCTGTGCTATGAATGACTACTACAAAGACAACAATATGCAGTGTATTAATTATTACTAACCTGTTTTGAAGCTGTCTCAGTAAAATTAACAAAAAGAAAATTATTGCAATAAAAAAGAAAAAACTATAATCCCTATCCCAAACTCAACAATTCCAGCACTTTTCCAAAATCCAATACTTTGTTGAGAGTGAAAGCAATTTCTTACCATTGAATCTCTGCAAAAATAAAAAATAAAAAGCTATATTATCTCAAGATGTAAAGGGTCAAGTTTATCATCCCCACTGCAAAAGAGGAGAATGGAGAACAGAAGAGAATTAGATCAAAGCAGTACCAAAACTTAGCAGGGCATTTAGTAAGTACTGATTCCATGTCCTTCTGGGGCACATAGTGGCTACAATGTGAGTTCTAAAGGCTTGGGTGTCCCCACTCTTCCGGCCTTGAGAACTGTAGGCCACACAACTGGTGGCCAGACTCAGGTGATGATCCACCATCCTGGCATCTCTAGATTCTTGGGATCTGCATTGTGCTTTTGGCTTCATGTGCTGCTATGTGGCAGCCCCCTTGAACTAGCTGTCCAGGCCTTTTGAAATATAGCTGGGATGGGACTGGGGTGTTAGCTCAGTGGTCTGAGAACCCTCCTGGCAAGTACAAGGTTCTGACTTTGATCTTTGGTACTGCATGATTTGTCAGGCCAGAACACCAGGCATGCCATGTCAGTCCTGACATGTGGTGCATGCCTGTAATTCTAGTACTGAGGAGGTTGACAAACTTTTGTAACTAATGGGTTTATATGTTAAACAGTAAGAGTAAACATTATGCCTGTGCAGCTAAGCAGATATTGAATTGGAAATTTTTATTTAAGTTAGTTCCCTTAAATTCTATCTAATCATCTCCCCCTGATATATCTGGGGTCTTCCAGGCAGACCAGTTCACTGGTTACCTGTTGCCCTCTTTGTAGATCAATAGTACAATGATGATCAAGATTCTGAACTGCATAGTGAGATCCTATATCAAAAAAATAAAAATAAAATAAAAGGAAATGAAGACGGAAGCCTTGCTGACACCACAACTTTGACATCTTTCATTCCAGTAAAACTAGCACCATGTGAACCACATTAAATTCTGCTGTCAGCATAAGATGTAACTAAGCCTCCATGGTAGCCTCTGAGTACCTGAGTAGCTAAACATGGTGAGACGAATCTCATCGAAACAGTTCTCCAGGAGAGCCTTCATAAACAAGTGCTCCAAGGCACCGCTGACCACACATTTGCACAAATGAACCTGCAATTCATGGAGGCTTTCTGATTCCTGAGATGCTCTGGAGGCATTTTTTCTTGTCTGTACAAAGTACTGGATTCATTTTTACTATCAATAATCTCTCAAGCACTCAAAACTTCTTTGGCCTCAACTTCACCCATGTTTTATTCTGAACTTAAATTTATGTTTTTAAAAAGTTATGTACTGAGTTTTGCTTCTAATCTGTCACTATAAATCTAGCAAAAGCAGCCAGTATTCAGGTCACAGCACAATATTAGGCTCTTTTTAATGTTGGACTGTGCTGACACTTCCTTTGCTGCATAAATTGGTACACTGCCTGAATTCAGTCTCTTGCAAAGTCTCAGGACATGGGCAAAATATACTCAAATATTCTGTCAGAAATTTAACACGCAAGACTTCTAGTCAAAAGCCAAGTGAGCCCTTGTTCTTAAATGAATCCTCCCAAGTTTGGCTTACTGACCTGTATTTCTGTCAGCATTCTGATTTCTGAGTTCTATACAACATCTCCTCTCATGCTTTGGACTGTACATGTTCTGCAATCTCCATCTCTAAACATTTCTTCTGCATCATCTTGCAGATGATGAACTGCATCCTAGTTGTTTTTAAAATATCTTTTCTTACCTTTTCACTAGGTGTGATGTTACCTTCAAGATCTGAAATTCTATCTTCACTTTCACTCAAATGGTTTTTGGAAGCTTGTGATTGAGATTTTTAAGTTCCTCTGTATCTGTTTCACTCTGCTTCATGTGATCTATTTCATTCCTACATTGATCATTCAAGGCTTCCATTGTTTTTCTGTAATTCTCTAATTTTTAATCACTGTTTTCGTTAGAAGCAGTTATTAATTCTTTCATTATAGTTATCCTTTATTTTATATTTCAGAGATTATTTCTGATCTGATTGCCTCTATATGTTTCTACAGTTGATTCTTCACTTTAGATGCTATTAATTCAGACATTTCAGCTGTGTGATTCCCAATTTCTTATATACTAGTGTCTTCTGAATTTGTTCCGGGTGGGCTCAGGGCCTGAGGTTGAATTTTACTCCTTCTCTTTATCATTTTGTGTAGCACTGTCCTCTGAACTTCTGTGTAGAGCTTTGGTGCAGTTAAAACTTTATCACCTACTGAATTTACCCAAGAGATTATATAGTTAAGCCAGTTTTAGTTTGGTATTTACAGAACTATAATTAGGAACACTAATAATGGGTAGTGATATTTAGCAGTTGACAAACTTTTGTGACTAATGGGTTTATATGTTAGACAGTAAGAGCAAACATTATGTCTGTGCAGCTAAGCAAATATTGAATTGGAAATTTTTATTTAAATTAGTTCCCCTAAGTTCTGTCTAATCACCTCCCCTTGATATATCTGGGGTCTTCTAGGCAGACCAGTTCACTTGTTACCTGTTGCCCCCTTTGTAGATCAAGAGTAAAATGAGAGGACATTCTCATTGATCTGGGTCCAGCAAAGTCTCAGCTTACCAGGTCTGGATCTACCAACTTTGAACTTGTCCAGATGTACCTGGCTTTGGTCTGTCTGCTGTGCTCAGCTTCGTCCTGCTTGTAGAGGTGAACCTGCTGTGCCACTCTGGCAAGATGTTTAGCTCCTGGGTTAGCTGGGTGGCCTGACTCCTAACTTCTTTGCAGGGAGTTCTGATGCAAGGTTCAATAAGAGGCCTGGCCCAGGGCTTGGGTCTGGCTGGAAAGAGGCCTTGGGAGAGATGAACAGGCATAAGTTCTCACACTCATGCCATGCCTGGGGTCTGGCTGGGGAGGGGTCTTGGGCAGGGCAAGCAGGCAGAAGTTCCCTCTAAACCTTTCCAATTATTACAGAAAACCAGTTTTAGGAACTTTTTAAACTAAGTGGTCAAGGATAGATAGCAAGTCTGTCTCTCTGTGCCTATTTTCTATATTAGTAAACTGTCACTAGAAAAAGTTCTTGGAGCTGGAGAGATAGCTCAGTAGAATAAACACTTGCCTGGCAAGTGCAAGGACCTGAGTTCAATCCCTGGTTCCACCAAAAAAGAAGAAGAAGAAGAAGAAGAAGAAGAAGAAGAAGAAGAAGAAGAAGAAGAAGAAGAAGAAGAAGAAGAAGAAGAAGAAGAAGAAGAAAGAAGCAATATTTAACACCCACAAATTAAAGAAAAAGATGTTTAATTTGGCTCACAGTTTTAAGGGCTTCGTGCCATGGTCTGTATGCCATGCAGAAGCATCTTAAAGGAAGGGCATGATGAAGCAGGCTTCTTGGTTCATGAAACCCAGAAGCAAAGCAGAACAGTTCCAAAGAGGAATAAGCAAGGGTATCTGATGTCCAAAGCAGTACTTCATGACCCTCACGGCACATCCAGAAACATGCCTTGACCCTTACGGCACATCCAGAAACATGCCATGACCCTCACGGCACATCCAGAAACATGCCTTGACCCTTACGGCATATCCAGAAACATGCCATGACCCTCACGGCACATCCAGAAACATGCCATGACCCTCACCGGCACATCCAGAAACATGCCATGACCCTCACTGCACATCCAGAAACATGCCATGACCCTCACCGGCACATCCAGAAACATGCCATGACCCTCACCAGCACATCCAGAAACATGCCATGACCCTCACCGGCACATCCAGAAACATGCCATGACCCTCACCGGCACATCCAGAAACATGCCATGACCCTCACCGGCAGATCCAGAAACATGCCATGACCCTCACCAGCACATCCAGAAATATGCCATGACCCTCACGGCACATTCAGAAATACGCTTCACTACTCAGCTAAGCATTGTTTATCCATATCTAATGTATCTATCAGTATTAATAGAGAGGGATGTTATGAAGAGACAAAATGTAATAGACAAATGGGCAAACTCTTTGAAAGATTTAAACTTCCAAGTCCCCTCAAGAAAAGATAATATGAAAATCTCCCTATAAAATACATAGATGCTCTTATTGAAACCTCCTATTAAGGAAATTCTGAGCTCTGCTGATTTAATTTGTGTCTTATAGCAATCATTTAAAAAAGGAATAATAACAATCATATAGATATCCTGTCCAAGATGAAAATATTTGACATCTCAATTTATATGCCCATTACTCTGATATTAAAATCACACAATGACATTGTAAGAAAAGAAAACTGAAGAACTCTATGAGCCAGAAATACAAATATAAATTTTCTACGTTAAATTTTAGATGTCAAAGTTAATAACACATAAAATGATAACATCATAAGTAAGTATAATTTATCCTACAAAAGGTGCCTTAACCTTAAAAATTTAAGGAATATAAAGAAAAATTTTAAAAAATGTAGTAGACACAGGAAAAGAAAATATGGTAAATAAAGAATAGCAAAATAGCAACAGTGGGGTCTCTCCAGTAGCCAGAAGCCATTACAAGTACCCTACAGAAGGCATTATATTTTAATAATGAAAAATTGAGTCTTTCCTCTCTAAATTAAGAATAAGAAAAATATTTCCTTTTTCAACCTTTTTATTTAATATTGTACTTAAGGACATAGATGGTTCAATATGTTAAGGAAAATAAGAAATAGGCAAGTCATAAAAGTGGAAGTAAAACTAATTTATTCAATGTCTCCATGTTTTCCTATGTATAAAATATATGGAATCTGGAAAAAATATCCATTAAAATTATTAAGTTTGAAAAATACACATTGAATATATATCAGCAAAGAATAGTTGGCAATTGAAATAAAATAATGTCACTCATAACAGCAACTATAATAAATTATGTAGGGAATTTTTTTTAAATGGCAAGATTTATGCATACAAAATAAGACATTATTTCTAAGAAAAATTGAGTAACACCTGAACAAATATTGAAATATATCTTGTTCATTTATTGGAAAACTCAATAGAAAGATAAGTATTCTCTGAAATTATATAGATTCAAGGAAACCTCAATAAAAGTACAACCGAACATTTGTGAATAAACTGCAAGCTGGTTCTTTTTTTTTATTTTTTATTTTAAGGAAGGGTCTACAAGGGTGTTCTGGGTCACACTACTAGATCAGACTCCTAATGATATACCTGGTTAAGGCCTCCCAAGAGCTGTGATTACAGGCTTGTGCCACCATGCTCAGACTCAATTGCCTTCTCAGCATGCCCCTGGGGCAGGGCTGGCATGGCAGGCCTGGGAATTGCTTGCAGGCACTTTAATCCATTGAGCTATTTGGCCAGCCCTGCAAGCTGATTCTAACATTCATAGAAAAATGTCAATGATCTAACAGAGCTAAAGACAACTTTATAAAAGAACAAAATTGGAAACCTTGGCAGCAGTGGCTATCCCAGGGTTCAGAATGGGGCTGGCATGGAGAATTTGTTCCTGGGAATGAGGGTCAGAATGCTTAGCAATCCAGGCACTCGACCCCTACACCCAAGAGCAAGCGAAGCCTGGCTGCTGTTACAGCTGGCAGCAGACGGTGGCATCATTAGTGAGGCGCTGGTTTTAGGAGCATGCAGAATGTAGAAGTTCTGAGGTTAAGAAGGCTTCTACCTCAACTTCAGAAGAAGGCCTGCGAGGCAGTGTGCCCCTAAGAAGGCAGTGTGTGAAGCTGCGAGTGAGAAGCCTATTCAGGGGAAACCTCAGAAGTTGGAAAAGCCAGGAATGTGGATCTCCTAAGGGAAACTGCAAGGAGGGAGCAAAGCCACTAGCCTAAGAGAGACTCCACGGGAGCCACCACCACAAGTGCTGTAGGGGTGAGCCATGTAAGAGGTTTGGAGCTCACAATTCATCACAGAATACTTTTGATGTCCCACAATGAGCTTCAGGACTTCATGCTTGCTCTGCTGCATTTTGGACTTGTGCTGGTCCCAATGCTTGGTATCCTGCTGTGTGTACCTTTTGGAATGGTAATGTCTATCTTGTGCCTTTGAATGTTGCAAGTGTTTAAGTTTTCATTTGTAGGGACTCACAGTTGAGAGTTTGCTTTAAATCTTGGAGGAGACTTGGGACTTGGACTTTTCAGCAATGCTGAAATTGTTGGAACTTTGCAAACTGTTAGAGATAGACTAGAATGGCTTTTGCATAAAGGGATGTGAATCATTCTTTGGGGGTCCAGGAGTATAATATTATGGTTTGTGTACAAATGCCCCCCCTAAAACCTCATAAGGTCATGGGGTGGATTCTGGAGTTTGTGATTGATTACTGTGGGTGTGGGTGCTGCACCTGCCCCGGGGCAGGGAATTTGTATTACAGTAAAAGGTGGGAAGAGAAGCCGGCTGCTTGAGTTGCTGCTACCTCTCTCCCTGGTGCTCTTGCTCTTTGCCAAGGCCACGAAAAGTTGCTTTCTGCTATGTGCTGCTCTGCCTTGGACCCAGCTGAACATGGGGGGCTGAAACCTCCACTAACTGAACTAAATAAACCTTTCATTCCTTAAAAAAAAAAATTGGAAAACTTAGGTGATCTTTTCAAAACTAATAGGTCCACACAAAGGTGGTCAACTAATTTAAACAAAATTTCAAAGGTGTATATTATGGTTTGTGCCTACTTGTTCCTCCAAAGCCTCATGTAGTCATGGGGTGGAAACTTCTAGAGTTTGTGATTAACTCACGTTCCCCTGGGATTATGTGTGATCCAAGGCTGGGATTATGGGTTTTAGTACTGCTGGGATTATGGGTGTGAGTACTTCCTCCAGCCTAGGGCAGAGAGCCTAAATGTAATATAACGGACAGAGAGACAGGCTTTCTTTAGGCACTGTGCCTTGTTGTTGCTGTTCTGCCACCTCTGCCTTGGAGCCAGCTGAATATGGACTGAAACCTCCAGTGACTGTGAGCTAAAAAACATTTCCTTCCTTCCTTCATTTTGGGCGTTGGGTATTCATCCCAGCAATGAGAGAAGAGGAACTAAGACAGTATATCTGTGGGAAAAGGTGAATTTTTAAATAAATGCATTGTAGAAATCGGATGTTTGTGTAGAAATGAAAAGAAGTTCATGTCTACCCTCTAACAGAGCTCATCAAGCTCTGGGACATGGACTCAGACCTGTCTGTGGCCTGTTCAGAACTGTGCAGCTCATCCCTGAACAAAAAATAGGCTTCCTTTTGCTGAAATCTTCTTCAACTTCTTTCTTATTTTTTTCCGTTTAATTTTTTACTAATTTTACATGCTTATAATCTATACAACTAATTTAAAGACAATAATATGCAACACAATAACCATTATTGGGCCTGGGAAATAGCTCAGTGGAATAAGCGCCTGTCTGACAAGTGTAAGGTCCTGAGTTCAATCCCAGGTACTGAAAAAGAAAAACAAAAAAGTGACCAAACAATCGCTTTTAAATTTTTACCATATTGCTCAGTGAAATTCTTCATCATTTCTAATTTTTTTCTTGATTTAGTATTTTTTGTTTTCTTTAAAAATTTTTAAAAACTGGGCAGAACATCATGAAGCAAGCAGTAGATGAACTAGTAAAGTTTTATCTATATTTATAGCCTCTCTTCCTCACTCTATTATGCGTGAGGCATTCCTGTTAGAGCATAGAAGCATTAGGTTCTCATAGTAGCATAAACCCCAAATGTGAGTGGTCCAGGTTACTCATTCAGCATGATAATATAGTGCCCTATAATCTCAGATGGAGCTGAGGCAGTGCTGCTAGAGATGGCTGCAGTTCAACATTAGTGATATGTTAAGGAAATGTTTCACTACACAGAAACTCTAATAAATCAATTACTTACAGACTTATGTCAAATGCTGTCAGTCAGTGAACAGTGAAAAGTGTATCTGGTGGGTGGACTTACAATGGCAAGTGAGGAGGGGCAGAGGATTTGGCTCAGAGGTAGAATGTTTGCCTAGCAAGCTGGAAGCCCTGGGTTCCTCGGCACCAAAAACAAAACAATAAACCTCCCATAAAAAATAATTCAACCAGAAAATTTGGGGCTCAACTGAGTTTCAGGATGTTACAGTTCAGGTTCTCCTATTTCCAAGGAGATTATGGAGCCACAGAGGAAAGAGATCGAAGTTCTATAGTGTGCCTGGGGAGAGTCACATGGAGAGAAGACTTTCAGGTTCTCACAGAGAGCAAATTGGTCAAGCATTGGCTGTGACTCATCCACATGGATGACACAGACAAAGGATATAGAGTAAAATACAGGATTATAAGATAAACCCTTAGGGGACTTCACTGACCTCATCAGAAACAAAAACTACATGTTTTGGTATATAGGTCTTGCTCTATCTAGGTCTTAATCATCCAGCAGAAAAGTATAAAAATGAGGTAAACAATGTGAGGCCATAATAATAAGTTGAGCTGTAAATGGCTATGGTTGACACCTTCTTCAGATAACTCACTATTGTTGGAATGCTGGACTGTGTTGGATTGTGTCATTGAGTTCAGGCACCTAAATTGGTTGACTGACAATGGAGTGCCCATCTTTGACAAGTGTAGATAAAGGAAGGCATATAGAAAGGAAGAATCATGATGTGTGTGTATGGACAGTACAGTTGGGATAGATAACGCCATGCTTCTACATAATTCTATGAGAGGCAAGATTTGCACTAATGGTGGTTGGACAGGATATTATGTTGGCTTCTAATACTATGGGCAACCACTAGGAAAATAAGAAGGTACAAAGTATTAATTATTGAATCTGTGATATAGTTCAGGTATAAAAAATAAGATACTTAAACAGCTACACTCTCTTAATTTACTGATAAGAGACATCTGCTATAATAATGTCTGTAAGTATAATATCATGTATGTACATTGTACGATAACAAAACATTATGAAAACAGTTTGCAATGTATTAATTTGTCAAATCCATCCTGTTAAGGTGTCTTGAAACTGTCTCCTTGATATTTGTATTTCAATAAAATAAAAAATAAACAAATCAATAAATGAAAACCAATTCAACCAAAAAAATACAGAAAAATAAAAAAGAACAAAAAACAAACAGGGCCACAACCATGGCAAGTGAGGAAATGGACTTTAGTCATGCAGCTGCGTCTGGTGACAAGCTTTAAGTCAGAATCCTACACTTTCATCTGCTGACTTGCCCATTATTTTGCTTATCATTTCCATTCCCATCTTTTTCCTAATCTGAGAACTTGACTCAGTCACAGTTTCAGTAAATTTACAAGTTGATCCTATAAAATGTTTTTAAACTGGAGAGAGCTTCTTTGAAAAAGGAAGAAGGCCCACAAACTACTCTCCCCCAATTCAGAGAAAATTCCCTCCATATATTCAGAATACTAACATAAAAACTTAAAGGAAAACCCAATCTAATTTTTATTATTACTTCAAAATTTCAAACTAACACTTCACCAAAGATATATAGAGAAAATAAGCATAGCAAAGATGTTCACCATCTGTAAATTTTAGATAAATGCAAATTAAAAGCATAAAAAGACATACACTGGTACCAGACTGACTGTGCCAAGTGCTAGTGAGAACACAGAGCAGCTATCACTTTGGTAGTCCTATGGCATTGATAAAGGGAAGTAAAACTCCAGACCTGATCTGGATGAGTTCGTGTTCTCTAAACCCGAAGAATGAATTTTAGGAACAGACGAGGCTTGAGGATAAAACTTTATTGGATAGAAAAGCTTCTGTTGGAGAGGGACAGAAGGGGGACCCAGGCGGGTTGCCCAGGAAGCT
Source organism: Ctenomys sociabilis (assembly GCA_004027165.1). Classification (NCBI taxonomy): domain Eukaryota; kingdom Metazoa; phylum Chordata; class Mammalia; order Rodentia; family Ctenomyidae; genus Ctenomys; species Ctenomys sociabilis. The sequence goes on from PVKA01008885.1 coordinate 28,810, forward strand.
ACCTCTTTCCAGGTATTTTTATAGGGCAAAACCATGCGGGGCTAAGGTAGAGAAGAAGGGGTCTCGCTTGGGTGAATGTAGGGTGGGACAAAACTATGGTCAACCAATGGGATGACAAACACCATTGCTCAAGTAAAGTTGATTAGGCCCAGGACAAAACGAGGAAGCAAATCATGTAGTAAGCAGGCATGAATATGGGACAGGGTCTCTTCCTCTTGGGGGCTGGGCTAGTGACTCACTTGTTTCTTTTCAGGTGATCACTACCTATTTAGAATATTAATCCCAGCTGTTACTCTTTTAACATCTGTTTGGCCTTTAGGTCCGGTTCACAGCAGGAGCCTGCAGTCATTCCCAGAGTTGCAGACATCCTGTCTCCTGTATTATCTCTTTTGAGGGCCTGGCCCTACCTGACTGCCTAAAAATATTTCTATCTAACTCTGCTGCCTGCAGCAGCATCACTATAATACGGGCGATTCAGAAGACCATTTGGAAGTTTTGGAATAAGCAAAATGAAAACTCAAAAATAGTCCTACTAAGGGATCCAAATACTTTACACATTGTCAGCTCCAAAATGTAAAAATGTTCATGGGTCTAAATTTTTAATAGTCAAGGATCTGCAGTCCATCACCAGAAAACAGATGAACCACTTTTAGTATCTCCATGTAACAATGCTATTTTCAATGCAAAATAATTTTATGCAAAATCAAAACTGAAAAATAAGTAAGATAGGCAAAATTAATGCCTGCTGTTTGTGACTATTTATATAAAACTTTTAAGTGTAAAAATACATACTGATCTATAGTGACAGGAGCTTATCAGTGATTGGATTGAGGAGATAAGAAGAGATGTGACAGATTAAAAGCTTTAAGACACCTGATATTTACAAATGAGATAAAAGTGAATGAACTTGCCACAGATTATAGAGTAGAAAGAAAAGAAACCAAGGACAGAATTTTTGCAGAAAGGGGATGATCAGCGGGATGAGATTCTGTTGAGAACGCAGGCACAATGGTCATTTTCTGTCTGGACTGTGGCTTGATACAGCACTCCAGTGACCTTGATAAGATCTACTTTGGTGACATCATGTGAGTGGAAGTTGGGAAGGGGACACATATTGAACTGGAGATGAAGAATTGATGATGGCACACCTAAATATTTTCCTGAAAGATAGCAAGGGGTAGGGGAAAGAGTAGTTAAAGAAAATATAAGAGGTAAAGTGGAGATCATGTGTGTGTGTGTGTGTGTGTGTGTGTGCGCACGCAAAATGACAGTATTTTGAGCATGTTTAAAATTGTAGTAAGTTTTCTTGTAGAAAACAAGTTTAGAACCCCTATATTTTGTAGGGGTTCATAAATTTACAATTGTAATGTAAAGTTTCCCATGTCACTTGCCATTCATTATGATAGTTTTTGGATCATCTTCAAAGTGAATAAAACACGGAAGTAAGAGTGAAAGTCTTTTCAAAAACTTGCCGTTATATTCAGAGCTTTTAGGAAATGACTAATCCAAAGTTTACCTTAAAGATGTACAATAACAGATGAGACCCATAGACAAAAACATTTACTAAGCACTTTCACTAGTTACAAAGTACTATGAAAAGAGAGACAAGGGAGGCTTTTATTACATGAGTCTATTTTTTAATTTTGCCTGAATACATGAATTGCACTTTAAGGTCTAATACTATATAAACCAGATATTTTGGCCTTATATAATGAAGTCAAACTTTTCTCTTTAAGAATTGTGACTCACTTATTTTTAGAATGTTGGTAATTTTTTTATGTTAGTAAGTTGTTATTTTTATTAACATAATATTTACACAACAATGTAGCACAGAAACTATTGCCTTATCTAACAATGTGAAAATGTTAATGCTCTTGCTTCAGCATCAAGAGGATTGCATAAGGTACAGAAATGACTCAATAGTTGGTGTACAGTCCACATTCAATAATTAGCCCCTGTGGTGAGCTCTACGTTATCATAAAGTATCACAAGAAAGAAAGAATAGAGGGAGGGGGAGATGGCTCATTGGAATAAGCGCTTCCTTGGCAAGTGCAAGGGCCTGAGTTCAATCCCCGGTTTCACCACACACACACACAAAAGAAAGAAAGAAAAGAAAAGAAAATGAAAAGAATATACTAAAAAGAAATACTGGATCGGAGAATTGAATTAAGTCATCAGAAAGAAGAGGAAGTGAACGCATGATCTCTAGAATTTCTACACACTATCTATAGTTCCTAGAGCCAGGTACTTTTCCTCCAATGTTCTAGCACTGGAGAAAATTCAGTTTGAATATTTGAAAGAGTGCTTCCAACTCTGTGAATTAAATGACTTTGGTAACTCAGATCCATTTTTCACAATAATTTTAAAATTTGCTACTCATTTATTATTTTAATTTCTATTAATCTGTCTCCCAATGACTTTTTGAAATAAGGTAAGAACTCAGTACACTTTGAACATAATTGAGTTTCTTAACTGTATATAAGTTTCACTTTTAGAAAACACCAGTAATTTTTTCTTCTGAAGCCCTGTTCAGATAGAAGAACTGCTCCTGGCCAAATATGTAGGAACCTCTGTTATTACAAAGAACTAGGCTAATATTGGGCCATCGAAAACAAGAGGCCACTGTCTAGAGCAAACAGATACGTTGATGGTAAAAAGTAGAATTTTTGGACTGCAACCTTCTGCAGCAGGGTGAAGTGGATATTTTACCTTATTACCCTTGTCTATCATTTCTATTTAAACACAAGCTCAGTAATTTAGTGTTTTTTATCATTTCCCTTCCAAAATTTCTATAATTATTACCAAAATAGATGTAGAAAATATATTCTTCTACATCACTTGTGTTGTCTTAAAATGGATATATTCTACTTACTTTAGGAAAATAAAAATTTACATTTGATTGATATCTGAAAAGTATGACTAGCTTACCTCTGTATTTAATGAAAATTTTAATTTTAAACATGCTAAATTTCTTCAAAAGTTGTTATTCACAATAAAAACACTTCAGATTTGAAATATTTGTTCCCTAAAACTCATAACATTTCATGAACTTTCATGAAACTTCACAGCTATATGTCAAGAGTTGCTCTCAGCCTTGATCTAAGCCAGAGCAAAATGTAGTAATTTTATATCAGATGGGAAATAGGTTTAAAATTTAATGTATTTAAACATTCAAATTGTTTTAATTAGCACATTTGTTTGCAAAAATGTATTTCCTTAATATGGCCTTTAAAAATATAAATTATATGAAACTTCAAATGCATTAAGTTTGAAAACAATATTACTGGTGTTTTCCTTCAAAGGGATAAAGAAACTATTTTATCTGTAACATTACATTAATAATTAATGCTTTACCTTTCTAAAGTAAATAAAGTCAGTGTAGAATGGTATCCATTGTCTACTGGAAGCCATCCGCATGTAGGACCAATAACATAAAAGATATCAGGGTTTTGATGGAAACATTCTGTACCCAATATATATGTCATAAAGATAAGCAAAATAAATAAATAAATAAAGCAGGCATGCAAATGAGTTAAATGTGTCTTTTTCTCAAAGAACAGAATATATATATATATATATATATATATATATATATATATATATAAAATTTTTTTTTCATACGTTCTTTGTATTAACAGAGTTTCCTACATATTTGGCCAGGAACAGTTTTCTCTATCTGAACAGGGCTTCAGAAGAAAAAATTACTAGTGTCTCTCTCTAGAGACAAAGAGACAGAAACAGAGAAACAGAGAGAGAGAGAGACAGAGAGACAGAGAGACAGGTAGAAGGAGATAGGGGAGAGGCAGAAAGAAGGGAAGGAAAGAGAAGAAGAAAGAAGGGAAGGGGGATAGAAAGGCAGTGGGAGAGGGAGAAATCTCCATAAGAAAGGTACCCTAGATATTTAAAAATTGAATGATTCCTAGCACGCCCATCTAGGAAAATAACAAGGTAGAAAGTATTAATTATTGAATCTTTGATGTAATTCAGGTATAAAAAATAAGATACGCGAACAGCCACACTCTCTTTCTTTACTGATAAGAGTCATACGCTATAATAATGTCTGTAAGTATAATATCATGTATGCACCTTCTATGATACCGAAACATTATGAAAACAGTTTGCAATGTATTAATTTATCAAATCCATCTTGTCAAGGTATCTTAAAACTGTCTCACTGATATTTGTACTTCAATAAAACAAAAATAAATAATAAAAATATAACTCGCTCTCTGTTAACTCATGGGGTGGAAAAGCTGTGTGCTCTTCTGACTGGCTGGCAGTTTTCTCTCATTGAGCAATAATATCCATGTCTTTGCTTTACTGTCAGTTTTGTCTATGTCTCGCCAATGCGACCCTATAACGCATTATTTTTAAAAGCTTAAAATCACTTAGATTAGACATAGTGTGAATTAAGGATTATAAACTCTAACTTTGTTGCATCTAACCTATAAGTGGCTGATATCTGTCATAGTTATGCCAATACTTAATAGAAGAATCTGTATGTGAGCATTTAGTTTTATTTCATTCCTTGTTTATCAACTTTTTCTTGTAGTCATTAATTTAAAATACAGAAAAAAAACCTGATGTACAGAAAAGAATATCCATACACCAGTGCTATTGAATTTTCTTATATCTCATTAAAATCTGTAAGAATAAGGCACAGCCAAGTAGCTCAGCAGATTAAAGGACCTTGAAACAGAGGCAGGGGCCAGAGTTTTGATCCTCAAGCTTATCATGCTGGCCCCGCCCCTGGGGCGCACTGAGATAGCAATGGAGACCGGGAGTGGTGGCGCCACCTGTAACCCCTGCTCTCGGGAGGCTGTAAACAGGCGGATCACTAGGAGTCAGATCTAGCAGTGACACCTGAATATCCTGGAGACCTTTCCCTAAAATACAAAAAAAAAAAAAAAAAAAAAAAAAAAAAAAAAAAAAAAAAAAAAAAAAAAAAAAAAAAAAAAAAAAAAAAAAAAAAAAAAAAAAAAAATATATATATATATATATATATATATATATATATATATATATATATATATTACTTCTATAGGTTTCTAAGACATAATGCCAATACCTAGAAAGAGGTGGCATTAATTACAGTATTTATGAAAGTAAATTAATGAAGAAAACGTTCAGTTGTCATTTTTATCATATCCCAGATACCATGAAGAAAAGAAAAAGAATATTTATATTTTCTCATACCTTTTTCTTATTTGCATATCTTTGTTTCCTTAGTAATGGAGTTTATGATTTTATCATTTAGAAAAATGAGTAGTAAGCCCTTTTTTCTCAAGTATACAATAGAAAACAAACACTTCTTCTTTATTTTTTGTTTCTTTATTTTAACTTCTCATTGTCCTGTATCTATGAAGATATTAGCAATTGTTTCATCTTTCATTTATTATTTTTTTAGGGAAGGATCTACAGGTGTTCAGGGCCTCATTACTAGATCACACTCATAGTGATCTGCCTTTTTACAGCCTAGCAAGAGCTGGGATTACAGGTGTGTATCACGCCCAGTCTCAATTGCTGTCCCAGCATGCCCTGCAGGTGGGGCTGGCACAGAAGGCCTGGGGATCGAAACCCTGTCCTCTGCTCCTGCTTGTAGGTGCTTTAATCTGCTGAGCTATTTGGTGGGGCCCTGACATTAGCAATTGTATAAAAATAATTAAATAGAAATGACCAATCATGACCTATTTATTCTATGAGAAATAAGTTCCACTAGTAGGTCATTGGAAAATAAAAGTACTAGTTCTGTTATTTGGAGTATAATACCATTAGCTGTTTCAAATGGACTGAAATTATAAATAAGCATTAACATTTTAGAACTGTGAAGCGTTTCTGGACAAACTCAAAATTGGCCAGGAACTGTGCCTGTCAACCTGACATCTAGCTGTAGACCTGTTATCAAATTAGGGAATACACAGTGGATCAATTCAATTACAAATTCTAATGCTTATCTGTTTTTACTTCTTTTTAGGTTGAACAGAAAAGACAATGTGATATCTATAAATACATTTTGGAAAACAAGAGAAAGGAACCAATACCCAGGATATTTATAAAAGTGATACTTTTGAAAATAAAATAATTGCCTACACAGTCCAGGAGTAAATGTTAAAATATTATTCCTTCAGAGATACAAAAATACAGACTTTTGAAATAGTATCATGAGATAAAAGTCAGTGATATGACATGAAGGATAGATAGATGAGTGCTCATTCTGTGCACATAAATGATTATTCAGAAAATTGAATCTGAATTCTGAAGGGTAAATTTTAGTTCTCTTAGATTTGAAAGAAAGTAGAAACCAAGCATCATGCTAAGAACACCATCTCAATAAACACAAAGGTAATGTTTCTAGAAGTTTCTGAGAACAAATACTAAAAGCAATATTTAAGTTTAAACACAAAACAAATGTAACCATATGAAAAATAAGTCCAATTTCTGGAAAAAAGAGTATTTACATGTAAATGTCTTCAGTTTTAAGTATATCATTAATTTTTTCATTACTCAAAAGAGTAGCTATTATAAGGATTATATGTCAGATTTAGGGATTTTAACTTTTTCTTTTTGTTTGTTCAACCAGGGATTGAACTCAGGCCCTTGTGCTTGCCAGGGAAGCACTTATTCCACGGAGCTATCTCCCTGGCTCCTATGGAATTTAAATAAAACATATTGAGATGAAAATTAATAGTTTTAAATGAATTTCATTATTAAACAACTTGAAATACTAGGTGAAAAATATTAAATTAACATAGAAGAAATAAAAATGGACAAAACTTTCTCTGAATTATCTAATAGTCCTTATAAAGTCTGTGTAAAAATTTTAAGGCATACCTAGTGATACTGTAATGTTAGTAATACCAATTTATGAAGAAATAGCTTTCTGTTATAAACTGTTCCTTAACTTCCCAATGAGAATCAATCACTATACTATAGATTGAGTGTCCATTCTGTTCCTAGCAAAGGTTATCACTACCATTGACTAATTTCCATTTTTGACACTTATAGAATCCTAATTTATGCTTCAATGGCATGAACATGAGCTTTTCCAAAAATATGTAAGTAGTTTATCTCTGAATCACATTGTTCTGCTAAAATTATCTTCATAAAATAAATCAAGAATGTATCTCAAGTATTATTCTCTTCTAATAATTAGTTCACTGAGTAATGAGTGTATGTGTGTGTGTACATGCACACATGCATGCATGTTTTACTTCTTGAATAGGCCTGAAAAACTGTAACAGACGGATATAGGTTTAATTCTTTTTTCTTTTTGAGAGGTTCCATTAGAGCCAGACATGGTGGTGCATGTGTGTTGTCCCAGCATTCTCCATGAGTTTGAGGCCAGCCTGGGCTACATAGGGAGTTCAAGTTCAGTCTGAATTACATAGTGAGATCCTGTTTCAAAGAAGCAGTTCAATTATTGTGATATAATTACTGCTAAATTCTATTTCCCATTTTATGTGCCTCAGTGCAGATGCAATGGTTTTTAAAAGTACTCTAGAAAGATACTGGAAAAGAAGGAAGGAATAAGGAAGGAAAAGAAAGAAGGAAGGGCAGGAAGGAAGAAGAGCAGGAAGGGATAGAAAAGGAAGAGAAATAAAAGATGATTTGATAATATTCCATGTGAGTATAATGTAAAAAAATTAAATACTGAATATTATAATGTACATGCATACTTAAGTGCATAGCAATGTGATCCACAATAGCTAATCTATGGAAAGAGACTAGATTCCATTAACAGATGAATGGATAAAGAGGATACAGTATATGTATCTCATGGAGTACTACTCAGCCATAGGAAGAATTAACTGCTGTCATTTGTAGGAAAATGGTGTTTTTTTTTTTTTTGTTTTGTTTTTTTTTGTGGAACCGGGGATTGAACTCAGGCCCTTGCGCTTGCCAGGGAAGTGCTTATTCCACTGAGCCATCTCCCCGGCCCTTGTAGGAAAATGGGTGAAGTTGAAAATTACTATGTTATGTAAAATTTATAATATTTAACTCAGGAAGTTAAATATTATACTATTTCATTTAAACATAAACCAAAAACATATCTGTATCAATAAATACTAAAGGAAAGGGACAGAAAATCAGGAGATGGATTTCTGGAAATAGAAAAAGAACAAGCAGGAGTTTAAATGAAATAGAGAGGAGGATAAGGTGACTGAAATTGATTAAGATATGTTTAATGCATATATGAAATTCCCAAAGCAATCTTTATCTTCAGTGAATGTTAACATACACAAATAATTTTTTCAAAAGAAAACAGAAGAGGGAAAAACAAAAGAAAAAAAAAAAGAGAAAAGAAACAAAGAAAAGGGGATGGGGAAAAAAGCAAAAAGCAGGTCAATTTGGATTGAGTTTTTATCCCTGAGAGGCAATGTGTATGTGTGGGTATTTTAAGAGACAGGCTCTTCAAGTTCTTAAATGACCTATAATCTTTCTATGAAGTTCTGGAATATATTATATAAATTAAAAGTAATTTCCAAATTGGTATAGTTAGTTGTACGCATTGAAATTTAACATATGTTAAGAATAAAAGTCAAAAATAATTGCGTAAGAAATAAGTGCAGTCCACCAGATAAAGGCATTGCTAATTTGTCTTAATTTAGTAAGATATTAACCATATATTTTGTAAATATTGTGTCCCAAACTATACAAAATTATAAAGATTCTATTAAAAATTACCATTCTTTCACTCTAAGACTCGAAAGAAGCAATAGTAAAAATAGTATAGAAACTGTTTCGTAAGGGAAAAGAAGACTTTTAAATACCTATCACACTCAGCTCTCCACTGCTGAAACTAAATACGTGATCTAGTTAAATAATGAAGAGAAAAGTTGGTTTGCAGTGTGGAAATTCCAATCCATGATTGATTGTTTCCACTGCTTCGGCCCGGTGGTAGAACAATGCTTTATCAAAAGAGTATTTGATGAGGTGAAACTTCTCCCTTCAAGGGCAACAGTTAAAAGAGAAGAAAAAAAGGCTGGAAACACACACTTTGCTTCAGAGTCATATATTTAATGACCTAAATACCTCTTTCCAGGCCCCACCTCTTAAAGGTCCCTTTCCCTATTAGTATTACCTCCTAGTAGAATCAAACTGGGGTCCAAATGGGATATTCAACATCCAAACTCCAACATCTAAACTCATCTGTTCAATTACATTTTCTTTTATTTATTAAGAAAATTGTTACAGGCAATAACCTGAAAACAGTACAGCTAAGAAAGAAGAGTTTATAGACTAGGTTAAAATAACTTGAAAGTTGCAACATTGTATTACTATACATAATAACTCTTTAGCACCTCTTTAAAACTTTTATACCTTTAAAATATTTTAACTGGGTTCTTAATAAAGTTTTTAAAAAATATTTTTTGAATCTGAAATATATTTACCCAAAGTCATGTTGAAAAAAAATAGTTACCCTTAGGAACCCAGACTCTATGCCTTCTGCGAGCCCTCTGTAGACAGCAAAGACTGCGAGGCTCCAGACGCCACGACTGAAGTCTTGTATGCAGCCTACATCCTCCTGCACAGTATCAGTCATCACTATGTGATTTACAGACACTAAGCAATACAAACCTTATATAAAAAGAGAGTTCTACCATATTATTTAGGGAACAACCAAGGGAAAAGATCTTTACTTATAGATGTAGCTTTTTTCCCTTGCATTTTTCATTGGGTTAGATACAGTCATGCAGAACCCACAGCTATAGAGGGAAGACCATACAAGAAAGGTGACTTGAACTGCAAAGAAAAGGTGGATTATGATAACATTAATGAAAAGGCATGGCAATCAATTGTATAACATTTTCCAACATCCTAATGATTTTTTCATCATTTATCATACTCTCTCCAAAATGCTCTCACACGCAGCCCAGCTACAAGCTTATACACATTTGTTTCATGAAGACTTGACATGCCATGAGAGGACAATGTTAATGTCCCATTTTTAATATTATAATAATTTGTGCAGAAGGAGTTCATAATTTAAATTAGGCTACATTTTTTTTAACATAGGATTTGCTTTTTAAAATATAAAATTAATCGAGTCTTTTTTCTTCTATCTCTCAGCTTAGGTTATAATATCTGATATCTGAGTTCTTTTTCAACAAATATTTTTTCAAGGTATGTGGAGAGGGCTGGTGAGATAACTCATCTATCTAGAGCACCTGCTTAGGCAAGCTTAGGCAAATGCAGGGACTGACATTTGATCTCTTGCACCATAAGCAGCACCAGCCCTGACTCCAAGGCGGGCTGAGCCAACCACAAAAGAAAAGTAAATAAATAAATTAAATAAAAATATGTTCAAAGACCATTAGAAATAAGAGTCACAGAACTTTGCCCATGTTTTGGTGAAGTTTATGGCCTACTGTATACCTGCTTTTTTCCCAGATGATAGGAGAAACATTTAGGTGTGCTGCAATAAAGCCTCTAATTCAAGAAGCATTGCATGGTCTTCGTTTTACCTAAACCAGCTAGAATTGGATTTCTATCTCTTATTCTTAAAAGAATAAAAACAAATATTAAGTCTAGACAACAAAACAACTGAACATTTTTATCATCTCAGTCAAATCACTGGTCAACTTAGTTAAAAATAAACTAAATTTATCACAAATTGTAATTGAAATAGTTTATTCTTCAGACATGATTTGGTAATAGATATACACAGGGCATATAATAGTCATAGGAAGGGAAGAAATATATGAAACATCAACCATGGTGAAATAATTCATTATTATGACTCATAAAAACTTTTCCACAGGTCAATTCCTTCAAGAATATCCCAGTTTTATGTACCTCTAATGAGAAGTATCTGGCCTCAGGGAAAAATTTTCCAGATGGTGTGGAGAGTTCTGGCACTTATTGTGAATATTTAGTCACATATAAAAATAAAACACTAATCATGTACCAACTAACTTAACCACAAATCTATTAGTGAGAACTTAAAAATAACTATTGTTGGCTCTTTTAGACTCTGCTGAGAGCCAGCATCAGAATGTACGTCATTGGTAGAAAAAGCTAAAGAAATTGTTAGTCACAGGGCACTTAGAGACGGGAACACAGTCTGAAAAATGAGGTATTAAGTATCCATCAGTGTGTAAATGCCATAGAAAATACAGAAATCTACATCAAGGCCTACCACAAAAGTATTTTCCTTCTATTGTCCCTCACTTTCTTTCTTGACATATGATAGATAGATAGATAGATAGATAGATAGATAGATAGATAGATGATATATATTATATATAATATATATATTATATATAAAGAGATATATATTTTATATAAGAGATATATAATATATATATTTATATATATATATAAAGAGAGAAAGACAGAGAGAGAGACATAGATATAGATATCATAGGGACTAGAACAAATAATAAAGTGAACAATGTATGATTAAGTAAAGCACAAGAGGCAAAGACACAAACAGGAAACACAAACTATGAGAGTTTGTTGCCAGCATGACACAGTTTATTCTTTTATGGAAGACTTTTTATAAGTACAAAGAATGAAATTTAAAATAATGACAACAATTATAGTGTAATACATAAGTAATGTGTAACAGTCCTTTATTGATATTATCAAACACTAGGCTTTTTCTTTTTTGTTTTTGGTGGAACTGGTGATTAAACTCAGGCCCTTGTACTTGCCAGGAAAGCACTTATTCCACTGAGCCATCTCCCTGGTCCACTATTTGTTATTTTTAATTGTATGTGCTACACTTTTACATGAATGGCACCTCAGTAGGTTTGTTGACACCTGCATCACCGATATGCTCTTCTGCAAGTTATGACAGCTAAAATATTAGAAAATTGGTCTGGATCAGCTTTTTTATAATCTTATGGCACGTGCACTAAGTGGTCTATCATTGACCCAAATGTTATGTGGAGCATGGCCATACTAAATCACAGATAAAAATTCCAATCCTGCTTTCTCTGATTATTCTTCCTTAAGTTTTATTTCTTTTTCTCAAGTTTGTCTTTAACAATAAAAAGAGATTTAGCAGGAAACACATGGTTGCTGATTCATGGCTCCCATATGCTCAAGTCTTTCTAGGTGTCATAAGCATGGAGTTTCTACATAAGAAGTCACTGCACTCAGGCACAATTGCTAAATAAAAATTCCTAGTAAATTGCCTCAAAAGATCTCAGAAGAATCAGCAGAAATTCATTGCAATTATCCCACTTGAAATAGTCTCTTTTGTGCTCTTGTATTTATGAATTTGCTTTGGAGGAGGCTCCCCAAAAACATTTGTCATGTTTTCAAGTTGTAACCACCAGTGTAGTTTTTAGAGAATGGATTAAGGTGAAATAAGGTTCAAAGACAAGGTTCTGTTCTGAGGTTCATGAGAACAAAGACAAGTTCTGACATGCTAGGGTACATGTCTTCATGAGAGGTAATGAGCATTAGAAATCTCTCTTCATTTCTAAAAGAATAGGTGAGAACACAGAGAAAAAATAGCACATTGAGGCTAAAAAGAGAGCTCACCAGAGACCAGTGCTGATGCATATATGTCTCAGATTTTCAGTCTCAAGGACTATGAAGAATCAAATTTCAGAGCTGTAAACCTTAGGGAAGCCCTAGTCAACAGTGTTGTTGTCCTCATATATATAAGGTTCCTTTATTGTCAGATTTGTATGACCATAACAGAAGACATTAGATAATTAACTGTAAAAGTTAAAAACTTTGTTTTGTTCCATAGTTTTTGTTTTTTTTTTTCCATTTTCTATTCACAGTGGCTTGATCCATTGCTCTGGGCTTGTGGTAAAGTATTGTGTACTGGAAGAAGTGTGAGAGAGCAAAGTACTCACTGCATAGTTATGGGATTCCTACAGCCCTTTAAGTGTTTGTCTCAGTGACCTAACTTTTTCACACTAAATCTGTCTCTTGCATATTCCACAACTTCTCTGTATCAATACCATGCCTATGAAGCCTTTAACCTGTTGGTGTTTACAAGAAGTTAAATCAAAAGTACCACAGATAATCCAAATCTTAAAAAATTAAAGAGCTTACAGAACCTGAGCCTGGCCTTGGTAATAAATTTAAAGTAGACAGACTATAGGACAGAGCACCGAGGAAGATGATTCTTGTTTCTTTCCTTCTTAATTTCGCCTAGATTGCCCTAGACTTATCATTTTGTTTCTTCAATGCACTATTATAATCGATGTTAGTTTATGGGACCTTCAATATTGGAGAATGATGAAATTAGAATATTAGCTTAAGTCACTCTGTTTCTGTATAATATCATACATTAAACTTCATCAGAACACCCAGAGCATAATGAATAATGAATAATATAATAATCAAAATCATTATATTAATAGCATTGTGTGAGATCATTGTTTGTGATTGTAGTTCTCATTTCAGTTTCACTACAAACACTGATTGGATAGACGAGCATTAATATGATTAAGCATCCAGCTTACAAACATGAATATATTATGAAGTGTGAATGAGATACATTAATAAGTTATTTCATATGGAATGGATTCACTATTAAAATGAGAACATTTCAATTTCTTTTCATACCATCACAATAATTTATTCTGACACATTCAAAGGAATTAGAGACTTCAGAGTTGGGGGTTGGGGAGATAGCTCAGTGGAATAAGTGCTTGCCTGATAAGCTCAATGTCCTGGGTTCAATTCCTGGTACCACCAAAAAAAAAAAAAAGAAAAAAACAGAAGTTTCAGAGTAAATTTTTCAGACCAAAACAAGGGAAAATCATGCCTGCAATCCCAGATCTGTGTGTGGCCACAGGAAGATGACAAACTGCAACCAGGCTTGACAACTAATTGACTTACTAAGATCCTATCTCAACAAGAGAAAAGAAAATGGGAACGTAGGAAATGCTAAAAGGGCCTGACAGAGAGTTCAGCAGACTAAGTGCATGTATAGGCAATTGCAAGGACCAGGGTTTGATCCTCAGCACCACATACTGCACTAGCCCCGCCCTTGGGCATGATGAGCCAGTGACGGAGTCTCGGCTTGGTGACACATGCTTGTACTCCCAGTGCTGGGGAGGATCACTATGAGTCTGAGCTGTGTAGTGAGACCCTGTACCAAATACATTTTTTTAAAAAAGGAAATGTTGCAAATGTAGCTGAGCCTGGTACACAGAGTTTGAGGCCCAGTACTGACAAAGCACAGTCAACCCAAGCCTTCTGAGCAAACCTGCTTTTCTGGACAACTAACTGTGGAATTTAGGTTAGATACAGAACTGGGTAACTTAGAAAACCTTGGGGGGTCTGCATTAGTTATCAAATGTGAATCTGAGCATAAAACAAGCTATAAGAAACAGATAATTTATCTTTTGGATACATAGAAAAAATTTAACTGCTTCCTATCATGTTATCTGTCAACACAAATAGCTACAACATCAGTGATTTGTTGGCATATTCTATGGTTTGTGGTCAAATATAGAGAATTTACTGATTTCTACTGGTCTTGGAATTAAGGAAGATATACTAAGTCCCCTCACAGTGTCAAATGCCACAGGACCAGACACTCAAAAACCACTGTGGCATCTTGTGTTTTCTAAGACCTCATTGAACCCTAAGGAATGCACACTGTCATCTCACCACTCTAGGAGATTGGGATAGGATAAAATTATAACTTCAGGAGTAGGCAGCTTAGTGAACTAGAAAGATTCTATCTCAAAATCTTAAATTTTAAAAATAATAGGTTTTTAAAATTTTTTTTTCAAAACCAGGGATTGAACTCAGGCCCTTGCGCTTGCCGGGAAAGTGCTTATTACACTAAGTCATCTCCATGGCCCTTAGGATTGTTGTTTTATCTCAATGTAAAGACATTGGGTTCAATACCCAATAATGAAAAAAGATAATCTGCCAAAGTCCCAAAGTATAAACTTGCACATTTTAGAGGTAATATGAAAAGAATTGCAATAGGGAATGGATTTAGGGAAGAATTTGTAGATGACTCCACTAAGGGCTATATAGAAGCCTGTGAAATGGAAACCAGAACATCATCTAGAGAGCATTCCCCAAGGGGGTGAATTAGCATGTCCAAAGATATGATGGTGAAGAGTACAAGGCTTTAAGTCACTAACTAAAGATTCAACATGCATTTAGAGCTGAGGTGACTGGTAGATCATCAGGTTAGCAGGCAGGAGGCTCTGGGTTCAGTCCCTAGCATTGTAAATAAATTCAGGCACAGTAAGAATCTAATATATACTGTGTATTTCATAAAAGAATGAGAACAAAAAAAACATTTAATAACAATTTTAGTGCTCATTTACTTATCGTATGCATTCTAATTTCTTTATCATATGAAGATAACTATTTCAACACATCAGATTATTTAAAATATCTCATTAAACTATATGAAGTTATGAAGATTTGCATGTTTCTTAGCAGAACTTATTCTGCAGTGCAACAGATTATCAACAATAAGCATATTGTTCACTGGTGTCTTGAAATCTTACTCTACCAAAGCAATCTTATTCCAAATCAGAATGACCAATATCTTATTTTTCTCTAAAGTTGATAAAACAGGGCAGGCTCATGAGGCTCAGTTTCTCATCTAATGTAATTTTATTTCCAATAACAATGTAGTTATTTCTCTTTGAAGAGCAAAGTTTTCATGCTGGAAGTGGTGATGGAGAAATTAAGGTGATATTGCACATGTACAACAGAACCCAGTAAGAATACATTTTGGAAGGAAAAGAAGTAAAGGTAACAGTCAACGTAGGTATTTCAAAATGCTAAAACCCCAGAAAAAGTGTAGTACTCCCATTTCTGTATTTTTTAAAACATGGAAGTGACTGTGAATATTGTCAAAAGTCACAGAGTTGATTCAATAATCATTTTATAAGACATCTTGTCACGCAGGATGGATTTTAATCCTTTACAACTCCCTGAGAACTGTGCAGAAAACCTGGCATTCAAGTCAAAACAGATAAAAAATATTCAGTAAGTCCTTTAGTGTTTTAAATAGGTAAGAGTAATAATACACAGTGCAGGGTATCATGTGAAATAATAGTTTTGTTTAGTAAAAACAAAGGAGGCAAAGAAAGGTAGTTTATTTGTTGGTGTTTGTCTCATAAAACAACTTGCTTGTTTTCAACAGTTCACCCATTCAGAGGATATTTGCACTTCATGACATGTGAGTCAGTGTATTTAATAGTTAAATGGATGCCATTGTTTGTCAGGACTCAAACTTTACTCTTTTTAGACTTCCCTGAAAGAAGATTTGAAAAGCAGCTTAAAGCTGGATGTTATGCAACGAGAAGCTGACACCCTGCACCAGGCTCAGCTCTGCTTTCTTCTGGCAACCTTGAATTCTCATTCTATTTGCAAAAACTTTGCCACCCATGTGCTTTGCATGAAGGAGCTGTCACATTCAAATGGTATGGGCACCAGATTCTAGCGATCTATTGTGCTGTGTTAAAGTTTGAAAGATTCAATTTGAGAAAGACAAGCGGTCCTGACATCTCTTGAACTCTTGATCATTATCAAGAACGTAGAGCTGTTAATAAGTTGCAATAGGCTCATTAATGGCTCAAAAACCCTTCATACAACTAATGCACCCCCAGGGAGAAAAAACAGGGGCAGCTGCCAGCATTGAATTTTGCCAATAATTCAATTGACCGGGAAAATTTCAATCAGTGGCCATCTAAATTGGGCCAAATCTCAAGTTTTCCAGTTTCTAGTTTTTCATGAGTTAAATGGATCACACTACTCAGTGGAAAAATATTTTGAAGTAATCAGAATTAGATTGATAACCAATATAGTACAAATTTAAGATAGTTAGGTGTTTAATTATGTTTAACTTTTTGCAATTATGATTCGTACTTTCATACATTTAAACCTATTTTAGTTTCATTCATGTATTAACAGAAAAATATATAGGAAACAAATATATAGATATTATATATAATTCCATATAATTTTATAAATGACAGCAAGCTTTTAAGAAATGTGGTTGTTCAGGATATATTCATAGTTCTATCAATGCAAGCACTATTATACTTTTGAATTCATTGAACTTATTTTATGCAACTTCTTTCTTCATGTTTTCTTTTCCAATTTGTTCCCAGGATTATACTACTCACAGTCTGTCTAAATTTACTACCTATAATGGATTCAGTTTTACCACTAATAAGTCATGTGGCTCAAATTCCATGTAATTTTAGAATGTTAGTTTCTGAATGTAGCATGAAAGATATCTTTCCTTTTTATTCCAAACTTCAATGTAGGAACCAAAAAATAAATGTTCTCCTTTTTTATGTTATAATAATTCTTAAAGCAACTTTTCTGTTTTGCCCTAGGTAACTTTCTACATTACTATCATGAATACAGCATGAGTATATACTGTGACGTAGGGGAATGAAATTCCCTATCTGAAAGACACCTGGAAAGAGTTGTGTTCTCAGCCGGGCGTGGTGGCGCAGGCCTGTAATCCCAGCACTCGGGAGGCTGAGGCAGGAGGATTGTTGTGAGTTCAAGACCAGCCTGAGCTACAAAGTGAGCTTAAGGCCAGCCTGAACTGCATAGTGAGACCCTGTCTCAAAAAGACAAAAAAAAAAAAAAAAAAAAAAAAAAGAGTTGTGTTCTCTAAAATCAAAGAATGAATTTTAGGAACAAGGACGGTTAAGAGCAGAATATACTTGTTGAAGAAAAGAAAGCTTCTGTCTGCAAGGACAGAAGGCGACTCAAATGGGTTGCCAAGGATCCTCCTTTTTAGGGTTTTTAATAGAGCAAAAACCACAAGGTCAAGAAGGTCTAAGGTGTGAAACATGGTAACTCACTAGGTGGGCATCAGGAGGACAAAACTATGGTCAATAAAGAGATTACCAGCATAATTGCTCAGGTAAAATTGATCAAATAGGAATAAAATGGGGAAGCAAGTGGCAACAAGTAAGCATGAATGCACAACAAGGGCTTTTCCTGAAGGGGGTTGAGTTACTGACTCTTCTTGGCCTTTTAAAGGTGACTGATACCTATTTAAAATATCAATTGCTGATGTTTTTCACTAAGGAGGCATGTGGGTGCATTTGGTTGAACTTTTGCCTTAAGATGTGATCCATAGCTGGGGTCTGTCTCCCATAGTTGCAAGGTATCCTGCCTCTCTTGTTGGCTTTCTGAGGGCTCAGCCCTATCTGATTTCCTATAATATTTCCTATAATATTTCTATCTCAGATGCCTACAACAATTGTATTTGCTGTATTAAGATAATTTCTTATACTGGTAACACTGAGAATAATTTATTTAATAAACAGTAATGAAGAATAGAATGTATGGTTTTTAAATGGAGAAACAGCACTTATAAACTATATGAAGTTACATACACATGTCTATTTGATATATGCATATATTCTCTGAAGATACATGAGTGAAACTGTGTATTGGATTATCTATTCTCAACTATAAACTTGCTTTTAATCTTTCTTCTGTCTCACTTAGCATTCTGCACATTTTTTAACATTCAAAATGTTTTCATTCCTTCACCCTCAAAAGAAGAAATTCCTCTTCCATTGCCCCAAATTTATTCTTAATAGTATATGGTCATAATGTTGCAGGCAGCCAAGTTAGATAGAAATACTATAGGCAGTCAGTCTGGGCCAGGCCCTCAAGAAGCCAGCATGGATGAAAAGATGCATTGCAACTGTGAGAGCGACAGATGACCCTGCTGTGGGCCAGACCTAGAGACCAAAAATCAAAAAAATGCTTACCTCCTGTAGATTAGCATCCAAGATTGAGCATCACCCTGAGAAAGCCCAGAAGAATTATTAATCCAACTACTACCGGCTTGCTACCAGATAAAGACCTGTACTATATTCATGCCCGCCTACTAGACTTGTTTCCCTATGTGGACTTAATCAATTTTACCTGAGTAATGGTGCTTGTAATCTCATTGGTTGACCATAGTTTTGTCTCACTTCAAGACCACCTAAGTGGGTTCCCATGTTCATCACTTTAGGCCTGCATGGTTTTGCACTTATAAAAGTCCCTGGAAGAGACAGCTTCCTGGGAACCACCTGCTCAAGGCAGGAGCTTTCTTTCCCCTAATAAATATATTCATAACCTCCATTTGTTCCTAAAATTTGTTCTTCAATTTTAGAGAACACAAACTCATCCTAGGTATCTGAGATTGAGAGATAATTTTTTTCTATATTAATAAGTCTTAAAATTTATGATAATGTCCATCTTCTATAATATAAAATGATATCTTTATAGTTCTGCATTTTTTCTTGTCATTTAAAATTCTTATACTTCAAGTAAATTTTAAGGAGTTGATTTGTACTACTTTACCTTATTACACATTTTAAGATTAGAAAGCAACTATAAATCCATAAAGGCTGTGTTGTTACTTGGTTTTTAATCTTTTTTTTATAATGGCCACCTCCACTTTTCAATGCATATCTTGTATGCTGCAAGAGTTGTTAAAAGATTACATTTAGAATTCTGGGAACTTTAGACAATAAAGTAGTTGCAGTATTTTTTCCCAATTGTTTTTCAGTTTCTTTCAATTTATCATGAAAAAGAATTTCAATCTCTTCCATCTTATGAAAAGATCTCTGCCAGATAGGATTGTTTGAAATATAACCAGCAATCTGAAAAGTCTTCAGACTACATAGCAGTTTGAAAGAATGAATTTCAAAAACAAAAATTCATTATGAATCATTTTAAAAAGTATTAACCAGAAATGATAGCTTTGGACAATAAATATGCAGTTTTATTTTATATTTTAAAATTATTATTCCCACATATTTGTCTGGCTACCAGGTAATCTTGCTAGTTTTTCTCAGCAAAATCATATGATCTCTTTTTGTTTCAGGAATACAGTGAAATAAATGTTACTCACTGTGCTTGTGCACAGACACCTGCAGAGATACTAAACCAAATGTCTAAACATTTATTGTGCAGAGTGAAAATACAAACTCAGATTATATAATTAGAATCAATTTTGCCATTTGGGTTCAACCTTGCTACTATTTGGAAAAGGATAGTACATTTTCTAGAGGCATCTAATCAAGTTCAAAACTGGTAATCTTTCCTTCATTAAAATGTTGGGCACACTTAGCTTAGTTTTTTCATCCTTGAAATGGATATAATAAGGGCTGTCCAAATGCTCAGGGGATTAAAGCACCTGAAAGCAGGCACAGGAGTCGGGGCTTCTATCTGCAGGCCTGCCACACTGGCCCCTGATATCCCAGCTCTTGGGAGGCTATAAACAGGTGGATCACAATAAGTCTGATGTAGTACTGAGATCCTGAACACCCTATAGACCCTTGTCTAAAAAGTACAAAATGAAAAAAGAAAAGAAATAGATATAATAAAATCAATTTACACAAAGAACTGTTGTGAAGATTAAATAATTTACGTATTCTAAGCCTCTGTCAGTACCTGATTTGTACTAAGTACCCCATTATAGCTGTTAATGGTCTATGTCTAGATTTGCATGCAGTCATAGGTCAGCTTTTTCAGAGATTTCTGAGTCTAGAGTGTGTTCTTGATTCATGGTGCAATGCTAGGATTAAGGGTGCTAGAATTAAGGGCAATTAATTACTAAATAACTTTACTGATTGATTTGGCACTGGCCTAACATCCCCTCCCAAAAGCCCCAATACAATCTAAGAGCCAAAAGAGGCCTGTCTTCTCCCTTCTTTGCTTGTTTTTTCTGTCTTCTATATGACATAAACTGGTTTGCCTCTGTGTTCTCCCTCTGGCAACCCACACTGCCTTAGAACAGCCAATGTTGCACTGAAACCTCTACAAACTGTGAGCTAAATAAGTCTCTCCCCATTTAACTTTGGGTGCCAAGTATTTTGTGTCAGAAATGAGAGAAAAATAACCAAAAAAACAGCTCTTTTTATCCCACAAGCAGGGATTATAACACTTGTCCAAAACACATAAAATTATAACACACACACTTGCAAAGCAAACTTTTGTGTACTAGAAGCAGCAGTAAAAATGATCAGCCTCTCAACTTTTGCTGGCAGGCAGCTACCCAGGGCATAGGGCACACACACACACAAGGTGATTGCTGGTCACTCACTCGTGACTGGCAATTCCTTTTCATGGATCAGTGAGTATGATTCCTAGTCTGCTAAGAAGTAAAAAGCTAAAGTCAGTTACATTTGCTGGATGTGTTCTGGTTGGATATTGGTTATACATCTTGTGTATCTAAATTAGGTTGTCACTTTTGTGTAGTACATGTGTGAAACTACAAGTAATTAAAGTTGTTAGAATCAAGAATACTGGATGCATAAATTGTTTTTAGGAACTGTAAATATACATGTCTTGTTCATACAAATTTACAACTTAAAAATAACTCAAAATTCATGAGGTAAATAAAAAATCAAGGACTGAGGAATACTGGGTTAAATTCCTAGTACAGAAAAACAACAGCACAAATTAATGTAACAAGTATTTTGTATCTGTGTTAGTAGATTTATTTTACAGCTGTTTTAGGTTTATAGAAAATCTGAACAGGAAGTACAGGCTTTTTGTGGACCTGCAAACAATTTCTAGGAATATTGACCTCATGCCTTAATACAGTACATTGTTACAATTTATAAGCCACTATTGTACATTCTTATTAAGTAGAATTCATGGTTTACATTTGGGTACAGTCATTGCTTTATACAGTTTTTACTGGTTTTAACAAGGGCATCGTACCATGTAGCTACCATTAGAGTGTTTACAGAACATTTCACCTGCTCTAAATATATACACTGAGCTACAGCTATTATTTCCTTTTTTTCTTTCACAAAACTCTGGAAATGATTAATCATTTCACTATCTCTTGCCTTTTCCATAACAGTATGTTTTTAAAATCATATGACAGATAGCATTTTAAGATTGGTTTCTTGTTCTTATTAATGCATATTTAAAGGTTCCTCATGTCTTTGATGATTTGATAACTCATTTCTTTTTAGAGGTCAGAAATACCTCTTTTATCAATATATCACAATTTTTTTTTATTTCATCACATGTTGAATGACATCTTCACTGCTTCCATGTTCTGACGACTATGAATAATGCTCCTGTATATATTTGTGCATAAGCCTTTGCGTCGACATAAACTCTGAACACACTCTGGTTAATACCTAGGACTACACTGAATCAGATTCTAAGACTGTGCTTATCTTCACAAGACACTGCCACGGTCCCTTCCAAAGTGGCTGTACCATTTGCATTCTCATCTGCAAAAAATAAGAATTCCTGTTGCTCTACACTTTTTTTTTTTTTTGCGGTACCAGGGATTGAACTCAGGATCTTGCAATTGCCAAGCAAGTGCTTATTCTACTGAGCTATCTCCCCAGCCCTTTTCTACATTCTCACCACATTTTGGTTTGTTGGTATTTTGGATTTTGTCCTTTCTAGTACATGTGCATTAGTACCTTATTATTTTAATTTGTAGTTCCCTAAAGAAAAGTTAGAATTAGAATTTTTCATATATTTTATGTGCACATATGCCCTATTTGTTTTTATTCAGATCAATTTCCTGATGCAGTACTGAAAGTTCTCCTTCACAAACATCTTTTTGTGGTTATCTTGATACTTTGAATCAACTTAAAATGTTTACAATGATTTCTGTCAAATAAAAACATTAGAATCCGCTCTCATCCATCTTATGTACTCGATCTGGCTACATGAGAATTCTGACTCTTTCCCAATGTGAAAATGAAAAGCAGAGATTTTGGCCATCTTCCTCCATCCCGCCCATGCCCGCCCAGCCCCAGAGACCGCCCGAGACAGCGCTGCCCACTGCAGCAGCCTCCTTGATCCTGTCCACGTTGCCCAGCCCCAGAGATGAGCCTGAGACAGCGGCTGACTAGAGCAGACTCCTGGATCCTGCCCAAGCTCTCCCAGTGAGTGGGAATTTGCATGACTCACTAGGCTTTCCAGATCAGTGAGTGTGTGGTGAGTCTGAAGGAGAGCCATTGGCTTCCTCCCACACACGCTACCTGGATCCCCACCCCCAAGCCCTCCAAGCCAGTGACCTGCCTGAAAGCTCAGGACCCACTCACCAGCACCTCCCTGGATCCCCTGCCATAAAGCCCACTGAGTGAGTGGGAATTTCCCCGACTTCCTGGGCAAAAGTTCAGTGAGTATAGTACTCCAGGCCACCGTGCTGGAGAGATATTTCCCAGGGATTCCCTGCCCCCCCCAACCCTCCGTGGCCTGCTGAGAGCTCCAGGCCCACCAGGTGAGAGAAATATTTTCCAGCAATTGCCAGTCCCACTCCATGGCCCCAGACCTAGTGAAGGTCAGCCTGGAGTGAGAACTCCAAGCCTGCCACGCCAGAGGGACATTTCTCAGCAATCCCTGGTTGCACCACACAGCCCAAATACCAGTGAAGAGTGGCATGTGAGTGAGGGCTCCAGGCCCGCTGCACAGGAGGGACCTTTCCCAGCCTTCTTGGGTTCTGGCCAATAGACCCAGA
Source organism: Ctenomys sociabilis (assembly GCA_004027165.1). Classification (NCBI taxonomy): domain Eukaryota; kingdom Metazoa; phylum Chordata; class Mammalia; order Rodentia; family Ctenomyidae; genus Ctenomys; species Ctenomys sociabilis. Next base: position 52,232 of record PVKA01008885.1, read on the forward strand.
CCCAGCACAGGCTGGCCAACCCAGTACAGCCTACTCGGTGAACAAGATCATCTACTCTCCTTTTGTGAGCCCAGAACACCCACCAAAGCCCAGGCCCACCCACCTAGAGAGCGACCTGCCTGACACAAGAGGGCTGACCCCAGCAATTTTCCAGATCCTCGCCCCAAAGCCAGCCAAGACAGTGGGAATTTTCATTATTTGTTCTGCATCCCAGTTGAGTTCATGTTCAACTGATCAGAGAACCAACAAAGGGGAACCACAGCAGCTGCAGCAAAAAGAAACTGAACACAACAGCTAGATCTAGGATAGGCATACCTGGATAATCTCAAACTTAATAGACTGGCACTCAAATCTCATAACAAGCTAAGGTTATAGCTGCACCAAAGCTCTACACAAACGGTCAAAGGTCAGTGCTATACAAAATGACAAAGACAGGGAAAAATGAAATCCCAGAACTCTAGTCCACCAGTAAGGGCAGAGGACACTAGCTCAGCTGCAATGAATGCATTAACAGATACAGCAGAAAAGGAACAATAGCAGAAAGCTATAGAGGAAATAAAACGAGAAGTAATTTCCAAAACTAAAAAAGAAATATCTGAATACATAGTATCTGATATAAAGAATGAATTCCAGAAACATTGGGTGGAAAAACTTTGCTCACCCAGAACAAATGCAGAGAACACTATTCCAGCTGAAATGTATGAATTAACAACATCTGAAGCAAAGAAACATCTGCAGAAAGATGATGAGGAACTCAAAGCAGAAATAAGTTATGAAATCAAAAAAGAATTCTTTGAAAAAAATAATTATTTGAAATTCTCTGACATACAGAAACAAGTCCAGAAATACACAGACGAAACAAAATTTGAAAGAAACACTGCAGAAAAAGATTTAATAACTACCTCAAAAGAAGACATGGATAAAAATTTGAGGAGACCAGAAATATGATGGATTCCTTGAATGAGCAATACAGAAAAGAAATAGAACACATGAAACACAGTCAAAGAGATATAGAAGAACTAAAAATATCAATCACGAGTCTACTAAACAATTTGAGTGAAAGAGAAGACAGAGTTTCAGATCTTGAAGATGGCAGAGCAGCTAGTGAAAAAGTGAGAAATGATATCTTAAAAACAACGAGAATGCAGGAAAATATAATCCATCACCTGCAAGATGACACCAGGATGAACAATGTGAGAATAATTGGTATCAACGAGAATGAAGGAATCAATACAAATGACATAAAAAGAATTTGGGGAGAAATAATCACAGAAAACTTCCCAAATATGAGGAAACAATCCAACATTCAGGTCACCGAAATATACAGAACACCAAATAACTTCAACCCAAGTAGAAACAAACCGAGACATGTAATAGTTAAGATCCCCGAAATCCAACACAAAAATAGTATCCTGAAAGCTGCTAGAGAGAAGAAGGAGCTCACATTCAAAGGAAAACCCATCAGAATTACAGCTGACTTTTCTACACAAAAAAATGAAGGCAAGGAGAGCATGGAGCAGAGTTCTTCAAGTCCTACATGAAAACAAATTCCAGCCCAGATTATTATACCCTGCAAAACTCTCCTTCAAGTTTGATGAAGAAGTGAAATACTTTCACGTCAAAGAAAAACTAAAGCATTTCATGATGGCAAAGTCATCCCTTCAGAGCTGCTCAAAGATATTCTAGAGAAAGATCAAAATGAACAGAATTCCATGAATGAGAATGGAAGGAACCCACTAAATAGGCCAGACAATTAAACACAGGTTACAAAGGAGTAAACAACACTTGGTAAATATAATGACACACATAAGTCAGCACATTTTAATTATAACCATCAATGTAAATGGACTCAATTCTCCAATTAAGAGAAGTAGCCTGGCACAGTAGATGAGAAAACAAAATCCACCAATATGCTGTGTAAAAGAAACACACTTAACTCAAGAGGACATTCATAGGCTCAAAGTCAAAGGATGGAAAACAATGCTACATGCCCCAGCACCTCAGAAAAAAGCAGGAGTAGCAATTCTGTTCTGAGATAGTCTCACTTTCAAACCAAGTAGGATCAAACGACATAAAGAAGGCCACTTTATATTGGTCAGGGGAAAAATTCAAGAGCAAGAGGTAACACTCATAAATATCTATGCACCAAACACAGGAGCACCCAGCTATGTAAGACAAATCTTAATGGACATGAAAAACTTAATGTCTAAGAATACAATCTTAACAAGAGAACTTAACACACCCTTATTTCAAAAAGATAGATCAACCAGACAAAAAAATTAGCAAGGAAGTAGCCGAACTGAACCAGAACTTGGAACAAATGGACCTGGTGGATATATACAGAGTGTTCCACCCAACCACAGCTGAATACATATTTTTTTCAGCTGCACATGGGTCATTTTCCAAAATAGACCACATACTAGTCCAGAGGTCATGCCTAAGTATATGCAGGAAAACAGAAATTATACCATGCATATTATCTGACCACAGTGCAATGAAACTGGAAATAAATGACAAAAGAAACCAGAAAACCCCACTAAATTCATGGAAACTAAACAACACCCTCCTCAACAATCAATGGGTCATAGAAGAAATTTAACAATGTCTAAAATTCAATGAAAATTCAAGTACAAATTACCAGAATCTATGGGATGTGATGAAAGCAGTTCTTACTAGGAAAATCATAGCTATGAACTCATATGTTAGGAAAAAAGAATGGGAACAAATTAGCACCCTAATGTTGCACCTCCAACAACTAGAAAATGAAGAGGAAACAAAACACAGAGTGCAAAGACGGGAAGAATCATAAAGACTAGAACAGAAATTAATTCAATTGAGATGAAGAAAACAGTTCAAAGAATCCACAAATCAAAATGTTGCTTCTTTGAAACACTTAATAAAGTTTATAAGCCTCTAGCCAACCTCATCAAAAAGAGGCAAAAGAAAATTCAACTACAAGTGATAAGGAATGAAAAGGGTGAAATCACCACAGACCCAGCGGAAATTCATAAGATTATCAATAGTTACTTCAAGAATCTTTATGCTCACAGAATAGAAGACACAGAAGAAATGAACAGACTCCTCAAAAGGTAAAATTACCAAAACTGAACCGAGAAGATATAACAACTCTCAAAAAGCCAGTAAAAGCCAGCGAAAAATGAAATGTAATAAAAAGCCTACTGACAAAAGTCCAGGTGCTGATGAATTCACAGCTCAAGTCCACAAGAAATTTACAGAAGATATAATCCCCATATTCCACAAAATCTTCAATGAAATTGAAAAGGAAGCAGTCCTCCCAAAATCATTTCTGGAGGCAAGTATAATACTGATTCTAAAACCAGGGAAAGACACAACCAAAAAGGAGAACTACAGGCCAATCTCCCGCATGAACATAGATGCGAAAATACTCAACAAAATTTTGGCAAATAGAATAGAGCAAATCATCAAGAAGATCATACACCATGACCAGGTAGAATTCATCCCAGGGATGCAAGGATGGTTCAATATTCGAAAATCTATAAATGTAATAAATATATTAATAGACTGAAATCTAAAAACCAAATGATCATCTCAATTGATGCTGAGAAAGCTTTGCACATTCATGTTCAAGGTCTTACAGAAAACTGGAATAGATGGACTCTATCTTAACTTGATAAAAGCCATATATGACAACCCAAAAGCTCATATAATCCTATATGAGGAAAAACTGAAATCTTTTACTCTTGGTGGTGGGACAGGTTATTATGTCGGCTTTTAGTGCTATGGTCATCCACTAGGT
>PVKA01008885.1:56109-70989 GCA_004027165.1 Ctenomys sociabilis
TTATTGAATCTTTGATATAATTCAGCTACATAAATACCTGTAAATATAATATCATGTATGCACCTTGTACAATACCAAAACATTATGAAAACAGTTTGCAATGTATTATTTCATCGACTCTGTATGGTTATGGTGTTTTGAAACTGTCTGATTGACATTTGTATTTCAATAAAATAAAAATAAATGGAAAAAAAAAATCAGGTAAAAGACAAGGATGTCCTCTATCACCCCTCCTATTTAATATAGTCTTGGTATCCTTAGCAACATAGGTAAAGAAGAAGTTAAATTATCACTGTTTGCAGATGGCATGATACTTTACTTGGAAGACCCAAAAATTCCACGGAGAAACTAATAGAACTGATAGAGAAATTCAGTAGCATGGCAGGATACAAAATCAGTAGTGAAAAGTCAATAACATTCCTCTACAAAGATAACAAGCCCACTGAGAGGGAAACTATAGAAACAATACCTTTTACAATAGAACCGCGGAAGATGAAATACCTTGTGATTCACTTATCCAAGGAAGTAAAAGATCTTTTCAAGGAAATTTACAACACGCTAAGAAAAGAGATTATAGAGGATTTCAGAAAATGGAAAGATATTCCATGCTCCTCTATAGGAAGAACCAACATCGTGAAGATGGCCATACTCCCGAAATTGCTGTACAGATTTAATGCAATCCCTATCAAACTTCCACCAACATACCTCTCAGACATAGAGAAATCATTCCTAAAATTTATTTGGAATCACAAACAAGTTAGAATAGCAAAGGCAATCGTGGCCAATAAAGACAAGGCAGGAGGCATCACAATTCCTGACTTGCAATTGTACTACAAAGCCACTGTGATAAAATCAACATCGTATTGGCACCAAAATAGACCTGAGGATCAGTGGAATAGATTAGAAGATGCAGAAGCATTTACAGTCATACTCAGCCATCTGATCTTTGACAAAGGGGCTAAACAAGCTCATTGGAAGAAAGATAGCCTCTTTAACAAATGGTGCTCCACAACATGCCTAAAACTAAAACTTGACCCAGCTCTATCACCATGCAATAAGTTAAAGTCAAAATGGATTAAAGATCTAAGCATTAAAATAGAAACAGTCCATCTCCTGGAAGAGAAAGTAGGAGAAACTCTTGAAGACATAAGGGTAGGTAAAGAGTTCATGAACAAACATATATTCACACGGGAAGCACTTGAAAGAATCAACAACTGGGATCAACTCTTCTTAAGGAGCTTCTGCATGTCAAAAGAAATTGTCAACAGAGTGAAAAGACAACCCACAAACTTTGAAAAACTCCTAACTAATAAGCATTCAGACAGAGGTCTGCTGTCTTGAATATATAAAGAACTAAGATATAACAGGGCCCTCAAATTTAAAGACCCTGTTCAGAAATGGGCATCTGAGATGAATACACAACTGCTCAGAGGAGGAAATTAAAGAGAATAAATATATGAAAAAACGCTCCACATTGCTAGTCATGTGTGAAATGCAAATAAAAACAACACTGAGATATCATCTCACTCCAGAAAGAATGGCTATCATAAGGAAATCAACCAACAACAAATGTTGGAGAGGTTGTGGGCAAAAGGAAACACTTCTCCACTGTTGGTGGGAATGTAGATTGGTACAACCATTGTGGAGGTCAGTGTGGAGACTCATCAAAACAGTAGGACTAGAAATTCTATTCAAGCCAGCTATCCCCCTACTGAGAATTTTCCCAGAGGAAGTGAAAAGATTGTATCATAGTGATATATGTGTACCTATGTTTATAGTAGCACAATTTATGACAGCAAAATCTGGGAAACAACCAAGATGTCTATCACATGAGGAATGGTTGAGAAAGTTGTGGTATTTCTATATAATAGAGTATCACTCTGCTATTAAGAATGATAAGCTTGAAGCATTTATACTGAAGTGGATGCCATTTGAACATATACTCACAAGTGAAGTAAACCAGACACACATGTCTAAATATCGTATAGTCTCCCTAGTATAAGAAGCAAAAAGCAGAAATACAAATGGAAATGTACAACAACTAAAAACAATTGAGTCAGATAAGGCAAAGTGAATGGCATATGCTGCAGGATACTAATCAGCTTTTCTTCTGGATGGTTAACAACCTAAGTTCACAGATCAAAATTGGATAAATAGAATAGCTATTATGCCAGCCAACATTTTGGTCTTAGTCTTTCAAGGTCAGCAAAGACTCAGAACCTGTACTGCAACATTATGAAAATTAGTTGAGTTCCAAATTTTCTGAACAAGGAGATTATGGAGTCACAGAGGAAAGAGATTGAAGTTCTATACTGTGCCTGGGCAGAGTCACAGTAGAGAAGACTTTCTCTCAGGCTCTCACAGAGAGCAAACTGGTCAAGCATTGGCTGTGACTCATCCACATGGATGACACAGACAAAGGATCCACAGAATAAAGTACAGGAGTATAAGGCAAACCCTGAGGGGATTTCACTGACCTCTAAGAAACATAAAGTACATGTGTTGGTATTTAGATCTTGGTCTATCTAGGTCTTAACCATCTAGCAGTAAAGTATAAAGATGAAGTATACATCACGGGGCCATAATAATAAGCTGAGCTCTAAATGGCTACAGTCAACAACTTCTTCAGATAACTCACTATTGTTTTGCAATGCTGGACTGTGTTGGATTATGTTGTCGACTTCAGGCACCTAAATTAGTAGAATGACAATGGAGTGCCCATCTCTGACAGGTGTAGACAAAGGAAGGGGTATAGAAAAGAAGAATCATGTGTGTGTATGGACAGTACAGTTGGGATTGATAATGCTGTGCTTCTACATAATCCTATGAGGGGCAAGATTTGCACTAATAGTGGTTGGACAAGATATTATGTCAATTTCTAGTACTATGGACAACCACTAGGAAAATATCAAGGTAGAAAGTATTTATTATTGAATCTTTGTTGTAATTCAGGTATAAAAAATAAGATACACAAACAGCTGCACTCTCTTAATATACTGATAAGAGACATACGGTATAATAATGTCTTTAAGTACATCATGTATGCACCTTTTATGATACCAAAATATTATGACAACAGTTTGCAATGTATTAATTTATGAAATCCATCTTGTCAAGGTATCTTAAAAGTTTCTCATTGATATTTGTACTTCAATAAAACAAAAATAAAATAAAATAAAATAAGAAGCAGAGACTTTAAAACCCTGAGATTAGTTTGCACAAGTAAGGGCATCCATGAAAGAATATTTTAAAAATCACTTCAGGAAGTAACGCAAACCATGGTTAAGTGTGTCTGAGGGAAAGGGGAATTTCTTGAGGGAGAAAAATGGTGAACAGTCTTTTCCTATAAGAAAATATTTTGTAAGAAATAAACATCCACTGTATTTCATTATCACACTGCATAATGATCTTCTAGCACTGAGCCTTTCATCTCTAAGCCAGAGTCTTAGCCATACTGATTGAGAAGAGCTAACCGTGGATTTCCAAAGGCTACTCTTTGAGATTACTGATACTTTATGAATTTCACAATCATTTTTCCGCAGTGCTCAATTACAAAATGTGAAATTTACCTACTTAAAGATGTATTTATCTAACAGATTGCATCATGTGAGTATTGAGCTAAAACTGCCACCGTATATGTTAGAATACTGACAGTTTTCCTGCTTGACCAGTAGTAACACAGCAGATATGGTTAATTGTGCTCCTCCCTTTATTTAATTATGAACAAATACCTAAATTTAACAAATAAGTCAAATACAAGAATGCCAAGCTTGTCAAAGTATGATGGCAATTATACTGACATTTTTTTCTGCACCTCATTTTTAAAGGAGTGAATTTTTCAAGGCCTTGACAGTCAAAAACTATTTTGATTATTTATGACATTTCCAATGAGTTAGTAACATTTTTATTGCATTACATTTTGCATAATATAATTTGTCACTATTTCTTTATTAAGCTTGTTTTATATTCATAGTTGTCCCACAACACTATATTTCCCTCTTTGTCAGCCCAGAACTTCATTATGAAGGATGAGATTTTATCGTTTCCCAGTGATGCAAATGTCTACAGTGAATAAGTGTCATTATGTAGGAACAGGAATTCTGTTTTCCTCCATTAACCAGGCAGGCTAATGACTCAACAAGTTTATAGCTTGCCACAAAATTTGATGGCTCATGTGAGTTAGAACAAATGAGAGTGATGTGGAAGTAAGGATTAGAATCATGTGCACTTTTTCCCCCTTGTGGTGAATTTTCAGCTTTCCTAAAGTGAAGTCCAGATTTTCACTGAAGTATGTATGGACTCCCTCCTGATCCATTCTTTAGCATAAAATAATTTAGTTACCTGGTTCCAACATACCAAAAGTAACAAGCTCATTTCCTGATTTAATTTTGATTGGTAGTTTTACTCACTTGCCCTTTTCTTCATAAAACTTCGTTACTTCAATTCCTTGGGAAGAAAACAAGAACATCCCATTTAGGAGAATACAGAGAAAGGTCGTGACAGTGAACTTGAACCTTCTTTCTAAAACTAGGGGAAAAGAAAACATGGTAAAATAAAAATGTTCTGCCTACTCATACTCATAAGACCTACCTCCAAAATGCATAGTGTAAAACATCATTTTGGAGTTTCTAAAGACCTATAGAATTCTAATCTCTTATCACTACTAAAATGTACTTATGATTTTATAGAAATTTTCTGTTGCCTGTTTTGCATTTTTATACTAGTATGTATAGATTATTCCAGAAGTGAATTTACATCTTAAAGTTGAGATATTAGAGAAATGTTTGTAAGAGCATCTGACATGGTATGGATGGAATACTGGCAGTGAAAGACTATCCAAAAGGAACAATAGGAAGATAATATTATTTTGGGCAGCAGGACTGTGTCCTGAAAGTATCAAGGCAAAGGAGTAACCATAGAAGTAACACTTATTAGGTATTCTCTGGAAGGTCGGGGGAACCTTCATCCACTTCTCACTATACCAGCAATCGATGCTGTATTAGTTAGGGTTCTTTAGGTGAATAGCATCAAAATATAAAATATTCATACAGTTAAAATGAAAGATTAAGTGGGCAGGCCTCAAAGATTAGAGATTAAAAGCAGAAGATTTATAAGGGCCATCTTCATATGCGCAGTAGCAGAATCCAAAATGACCCTTTGCATTCTGTAGAGCAAGTGGATTCATTAGCAAAGGTCAAAGAGCTAGACGCTCACTATTGAGTAACTTTTGTGACTGTGTTGGAAAGGTGATGATATTGTAGACAATGTCCAAAATCAATGAGTACCGCACAACATCCTGCTTAAAGGAATTTCATTTTGGTAAAGGGCCCTCACATTTATACTTCTATTTTTCATTGTCCTACATAAAAGTGCTTTACCAAAAAGTCCAGAGTAATTTCCAACTCTTGCTAATTGGTCCAATCTACATAATGTCATCAGTGTAATAAGCTAACGTGATACTTTGCTGAAGACAAAGATTGATCAATATCCCTGTGAATTAAATTATAACAGAGGGCTGGAAAACTGATATATACCTGAGGTAGGAAAGCAAATTGTATTGCTGGTCTTGCCAAATGAAAGAAAAAAATTTTGGAGAGCCTTATGGATAGGTACAAAGAAAAAGTCATTTGCCAAATCAATAGCTCAGTATTAGGTACCCAGACATAAGGTAATCTACTCAAGCAAGAAAATCACGTCTCTTACAGCAGCTACAATTGTTTTGTGCTTGATGAAGCTTAAGGCCAGTTCCATTCGTTTTCTGCATAGGTCAAATAAGAAAGTTAAATGGGGATGGATTGGGAACCACCTACTGTGCATCTTCCAAGTCCTTCACGGTGATGCTAATATCCACAATCACTCAGGGGCATGATATTGCTTGTGATTAACTACTTTTATAGATACAGCCTACTCTAGTAGCTTGCATTTGGAAATTCTCATGTTAATAACCCTCAAACTAAGCATTAGGGAGCCAATATGGAAATTCTGACAAGTATTAAGTGTAGCTGTCCCAATTTTTCATCCTTGAACTGAGGAAATGACCACAGTGCAGATTCAGTGATTACTAAAAACACTGTGAGTTTAACTTTGGCTAAAACTTCATCATTATACACATGATCTTCATTCACACCTAATCCTAGCAGAGGGTTGAAGTTATGTCTTGAATTTGTTAGAATCAGTCTTAGTTCATAATCAATGTCCAGTAATTCCTGAAATATCAGATCATTTCCTTTCTCCTAATGTGAAGTGATATGGTTAAAAGACCATAAGCTCTTTTGCAAAATGATGAGAGAAAGACTAGCAGTATAATGTTTGGTAATGTGCAGGGCCCTTCTTGAGGAGGAATCAGACACTTATTAATTTACAAGTGCCTTTGTCTGAAAATTTGCTCAAGTTTGAAAGTTAACTGAAGAATCCTGAGTCTCTTTCTACAATTAAAAGTATATTTTTGTGCATTTACTATAAAGTTTTCTGCTTATATAAATTTAAGAAGCTCTCTATTTCTTTCACTTCTGAAAACACTGTGACCAATTAGTCAATGCAATAAGGCTACATGCATTAAAACATTACTATTATTGCTCGGCTTCTGCTGTCTATCACAGTAACTATGCTCAGCTTGCCTTTGGTGGTTGAGAGCTGCCTTTTGCACCCTGTCACTTCAGGATGCACTTTTGTACCTATCACATTTCAGTTTCCCAGTTGAATGACTGAGGTTTCCACCAGAAGATCTGGCATAGAGAGGAGAAAAATGCAAGGATCTTCAAGAATACTGGTGCTTCCCTCAAAAATCTGTTTTACAGTCCTGGTAAAGGGTATATTTTCTGGAACTTCATGGTAAAGAGCATTACTATTTGCATCAGCCTTTGAATGTGCTCATCAATAATAAAACAAAAAATGTCAGGCATTTCTAGCTCATTCAAAGTTGACCATCTTTTAATCCATATTTCAGCCCACCGACCAAATAAACTATTAGAACTATTTTTAACACTGCTACATGAGCTATTATGTTAAATACAAATCTCCACTTAATGGTCTTATACCAAGAAGTATGATCCAGATTTATATTTCTTCTAACATCATCACACAGTATTAAAATTCCTTCCCATACTTTTTCCCCAGACACTAACTTATAAAAATTATAAAACTCAAGAAGTTGTTTAAAAGAAGTAGTAGTTTTCTTCAACAGTCATGTTGTGCACCAGATGACATATCACAGTTAAGGATCACAAACGAGAAGAAACTCATTGTTGGTAGAGGTTATCTCAAATTAAAAGAAAAATGATTTTAAGAAATGGTTAATTTTAGGACATATGATGTCATATCAATTATGAATGAATGAATGAATGATTAGGGACAAGAGAGAGTCCACTGCAATTTTTCACAAAAGTACTCCTATTTGATGAAAAGTACAAGGAAATTTTTCCAAAAAAGACATACTCAGAACATAGTCCTTAAACTACTTAATTAGTAAGATGAATGGGCATAATTTTTAATGCATCTTAGCTTTATATTCCTACTATACAGTTTAATGTATGATGTCCCCAGAAGGCTCATGTGTCTAGGTTGGACTATGAAAGTAAATGGATTGCTTACTAAGCACTACAACAGTAGGTGGGTTGGCTCATTCATGGAATCACTGCTAAATGTTCTGTTAACAGACAGAGCCTGGTCAGAAGATGTGGGTCCTCTGGGAGCATAACTGAGCAGGGCGGATCTCTTGTCTGGTCTCTTCCCTTGATCTTTGCTTCTGAGCATCATGATGTGTGCAGTTTCCCTCTTCCAGACCCATCCGCTGTGCCATTTCTGCCTTGAACTCTGTTGACTATGAACTGAAATCTCTGAACACTGTGAACCCAAATAAATTTCTCTACCTTCTTAATTTTGAGCTTTAGATATTGTGTCTCAGCGGCAGGAGAGTGACTAAAATACCTCCAAAATGAAAAATCCAGACTAGGTTGATGAAAATCCTAGTTCAAACATACTATGAAGCTTAGATTCCTTACCCTAAATCCCAATGTTCTACAATGTAATTTCTAACAAGTTCCAATTGTTAGAAAATGTGAAATAAGTTTATCATTTATTTATTTAAATAAATATGTAAAAAATGAAACGGAAATATGTACCTTATGTTCTAATTATTTATCTGATAATACATGGTTCATTTCAGTCATCATTAAAATTTTTCAATAATCTTTTATTGAAGATGTCCACAAAAAATGCATACAAAGCCAAAAAGTTTACGAAATTGTTGTGCATGAGTATTGCTATTGTCTTAGTTATTTTTCTCTCATTGCTGATACAAAATATCCGACACTCAGCATTAAGGAAGGAAAGGTTTCTTTAGCTCACAGTTTGTGGATCCAATGCTGGGATTATGGATGTGAGTTATACACCTGCCCTGGGGCAGATAACCTGGATGCAATAGAAAGAAGGGAGAGAATCTCTCACTTTCTCTTTCTCTCTCTCTTTCTCTCCCCCTTCCCCTACTACTGCCTTTGTTGCTGCTGCTCCTCCCACTTTGCTCTTATCATTTTGCTGTTTTGGCTATCATGAACTGCTACCCTCTGCCATATGCCAGTTGGCCTTAGAGCAAGGTGAATGTGGACTGAAATCTACACAAACAGTGAGATAAATAAACCTTTCTTCCTTAATTCTCAATGTTGGGTATTCCCAGAAATGAGAGAAAAGTACATGAGACAGGTGTGGTTTAGGTACAAAAGAATTTCATAAAAATTCAGCCTAAGCGAGCACAATTGGCCGTGACTCATCCACATGGATGGCACAGACAAAGGATCTACAAATAAGGTACAGGACTACAAGATAAACCCTGTGGGGACTTCACTGACCTCATAAGAACCATAAAGTACATGTGTTGGTATATAGGTCTTGCTCTATCTAGATCTTAACCATCCAGTAGAGAAGTATAAAAATGAAGTATACATCGCGGGGCCATAATGTTAAGTTGAGCTGTAAATGGCTATGGTCAACAACTTCTTCAGATAACTCACTGTTGTTGTGGAATGCTGGACTGTGTTGGATTGTGTTGTCGAGTTCAGGCACCTAAATTAGTTGAATGACAATGGAGTGCCCATCTCTGACAGATGTAGACAAAGGAAGGGGTATAGAAAAGAACAATCATGATGTGTGTGTATGGATAGTACAGTTGGGATAGGTAACGCCATGCTTCTACATAATTCTATGAGAGGCAACATTTGCACTAATGGTGGTTGGACAAGATATTATGTCGGTTTCTAGTACTATGGAAGACCATTAGGAAAATAATGAGGTAGAAAGTATTAATTATTGAATCTTTGATGTATTTCAGGTATAAAAAATAAGATACGAAAACAGCTACACTCTCTTACTGATAAGAGACATATGGTATAATAATGTCTGTAAGTATAATATCACGTATGCACCTTCCATGATACCAAAACATTATGAAAACAGTTTGCAATGTATTAATTTATCAAATCCATCTTGTCAAGGTATTGTTAAAAAAATAAATAAAAATAAATAAATAAATAAATAAAAGATTTCAGATTTTCAGATTAGGAATGCTCAAAAAACAATTCAGCCTAAATTATTTTAAAACAAGTTTACTTATATGAAATCTATATTCAATAAGATTTACTCTTGCCATAGTCTTCAGTGTGCTTCAGTAAGTGCATCCCACTGTAATGAAGATACAGCATGTTGGTAATATTGTGAAAGCTCCTCATATTCCCTTTTGCAGTGGTCCCTGTGCCAACTGTAAGCATCTTATTATCTTAATAAGATCAGTGATTTTATTATCTTAAGAGTCTTCTTTTCTATAATGCTCCAAAAACAGAACCAAATATTAAGCCCACTTGTATTTATGGTTTTCTTTTTCATATAACATAATACTTTAGATATTTATTCATGGTTTTTAACATATCAGTTTGACCTCTTTATGTATACCTAATATTCCTTTCTGTGAAAGTGTTTATTTATATTTATATAATCAGTTGGTGAACAACTGTTTTGGCTATCCTGAATAAAGCCACTGTGAACACGTACATATAGTTCCATTTTTCTCAAGTAAAATATCTTTGAGCTGAATTGCTAGAATAAATATACACTTAGCCTTGTGAAAAACCCAAAACACTTGTTATACTGGCTATGCCACTTAGCATTTTTAAAAACAATGTAATGAAAGTCTCATGTTTTGTAATCTTGGCCATCACTTACTGATACGTTAGGGAGGATTGTTGTTGCTTATTTGTTGATTCTATAGTTTTTGTTTAAGAAAACACTTTTTGCTATTCTAATAGGTACACAATTCTCACTGTGCTTTTTAACTGTATTCATATAATGGTTAATACTGGACATGTTTTAATGCGCTTATCTTTCTAAAACAGTAAGTTCAAATTATTTTCCAAATTTTTGATTGCTGTTAAGTTGTCTTCTTTTTATTGAGATTTTTGTATTTTATATATGTTATAAAAATAAATCCTTGGTCAGAAATTTGTTCTGGTATGATTTTTTTCTAAACATGGCTTATCTTCATTTTCTTTTTTTTCCTTCATTTTCATAATGGGATATTTTATAGTACCTTTTCAAGTGAAAAGGTATTGATTATGATAAAAATTGACTTACAATTTGTTTTATTTTCATGAGTTTGCATTTATTTATTTCTTTTATTTCTTTTTTGTTTGCATTTATTTTATGATTTTTCTTATTATGTCCTACGAGCTGGGGAGATGGCTCAGTAGAATAAGCGCTTCCCCAACAAGCACAAGAGCCCGGGTTTGATTCCCGGTTCCACCAAAAAAAATAAATAAATAAAATAAATAAAAGTTCTTATTATGTCCTATGTAAGTAATCTTTCCTTAACCCAAGAAATCATTAAATAATTTTTGTACATTTATTTTTAGAAGTATAGTTTTACCTGTGACATTTGGATGTATGCTATACTGAATTCACTTTTGTATATGAAGAAATAGTTCAGCTTATTTTCTTCCTTTACAGACAAACATTTAATTATTTCACACATTTGTTGAGAAGTTGGTTCTCGTGTAAAGTAACATTGGCACAAGTGTAAAAATCAGTTTCTCATATGTAGCCATATATGTTTATTGACTTTTGTTTTGTTCCATAAGTCTCTTTGTTTAACATGCTGATAATATGGTGGGTGTTGTTGATTACTGTAATGTTTTCATGAGTATTAAACTCAGGGAGTTTGAAATTTTTATGTTAGCTACTGTATGGGCATTATATATTCTATTAAATGTTAGAATTAGTCTGTCAGCTTCTTAACAAAAACCTGCTAAAGTCCAGTGAGATAACTCATCAGACTAAGTGCCTGCTTAAGCAAGCAAGGGACTAAGGTTCAATCCCTGGCACCACATGCATTGCCCGCCAAAACTGGGCATGGTGGTGCACACTTGTAGTCCCAGGGCTGAAAACAGGTAGATCACTACAAGACCAAGCTACATAATGAAACCCCATAGCAAATACATAAAAAGTGCTAGATTTTAATTAGTATTTCCATAGATATATGATTAATAGGTGATAGATAGATATATACATAGATATGCAGATAGATACATAGATAAATGAAACCAAAATACAACACACTACTGTATAAAGACAACTTAATAATACTGAGCTTATTAATTCATGGTAAGGCATATATGTCCATCTATTCATGTCATCTTTAATAACTCAGCAAAAGTTTGTAATTGTCATTATAGAGTTCTTCTTATGAGATCTTAGTTTGTCAGCATAATTTGTTCTAGAAACTTGCTTAAAATTCAAAGTCCTTGTATACCAAAGTTTATTTCTCCATAAGAAATAATGGAAATACACATGATTAATTCTACAAACCCAAAGTGTTCATATAAGCATGACTACAGTACTCTAACATAATGCAAAATAATAAAGAAAAGAAAATAAACAAAGTTTCCTGTACTTAGCTTTGAAAATCTTTATGCTTGGTGTAAAGGAGACGAAAGAGAGGAAGGTTATTGTGTAGGATGGTTCAAAGCACTACAGGATCTCCGCTAACTGATGGCTTAGTGGAAGTTTTTTTCTTTTCATGCAACTTTAACAAAAAATCTGTCCTATGATGTGCACTTTTGCTTCCTTTTGAGGATTTTGCAGCTATATGACACTGCATTGTTAAACAATGATATGAATCTGTTGTTACATAGATCTGTAACTAACACTGCTGCAGCCTTATTTGGGCGTTAATTTTATGCAAAGTTTTGGAGATTACCACATTTTACGCACCTCTGTAGGTTCTTTTGAAGTGAGGAATTCCCTGACTTTTTCTGCTCCTCTGAAGATGAGGGATCCTCCATAAGCTCTTGACGCTGAGAGACCACTGTCCAGGCTCCTCGGCCACGGCCACGGAGGAAAGGTGAGAGAATCACGGGCTCGTTTGTGATACTTTGATGTTCAGAGTCACTACTACTCGAACTGTATGACAGCACTCATTTGTCAAGTTAGAATTTATTAGAAATATTTATTTCTAACGTACTTATAAGAAAGGTCATTAGAAATACTCTATGAGTATCCTTGAGGAATATTCAGAAAAGTTACGGTCCAAGGTTTTATTGTTTTTTCATATACAGAGATTTCTTTAGAATCTATTCATTTCCCTGGAAATGCTTAATTTTGATGCTTTCATAGTCACTTTCAATTTCAATTTCCAAATATTTGTTTTATACAAAAACACAACTTACAATAATATATTTGTTTTGTATACTGAACTATATAGATTTACTAGTTTTGAGTTTTCTGTGTCAAATTATTTTAAAAAATCTATAGATGACAGTGTTTGCAAGCAGAATTAAATTTTATATGTTGGAATCTCTATGCCTTTTTATTTTTCTCCAGAACTAGTATAAAGGCCAAGACTCTTACTAAATTGGTTAGTGATTGCACATCTTTGACCTGCTTCTGACCTTGGGAATAAAGAAGTATTACATAAGCTTCCACAAATGTCCCTTATCAGTTTAAAGAATTTGCTTTTTTTTAATGTATTTTTACTGAGTCTACAGGATCTCACTCTGTAGACCAGAATCTTAGTGACTCTCCTGTTTTCAGCCCCCCAAGCACTAGGGTTACAGCTGCATGCCACCATGCCCAGTCTCAATTGCCATCTGCACAAGCTCCTGGGGGGTGGGGCTGGCACAGCTCTCCACGGCTTGAATCCAAGGCCTCTGCACTCTGCCTAACCAGGCATTTTATTTGGACTGCTGAGCTATCTGGCCAGCCCAAAAAAATTTGCTTTCTTATCTTGGTCCTGACCATTAGCAGAAAAGTATAACAATGAGGTATACAACGTGGGGCCATCATAATAAGTTGAGCTGTAAATGGCTATGGTCGACAACTTCTTCAGATAACTCACTATTGTTGTGGAATGCTGAACTGTGTTGGATTTGTCGTCGAGTTCAGGCACCTAAATTGGTTGAATGACATTGGAGTGCCCATCTTTGTTAGGTCTAGAAAAAAAAAAAAGGGGTATACAAAGGAAGAATCATGATGTGTGTGTATAAATAGTACAGTTAGGGTAAATATGCCGTGCTTCTGCATAATTCTATGAGAAGCAAGTTTTGCACTAATGATGGTTGGACAAGATATTATGTCGGCATCTAGTACTATGGACAACCACTAGGAAAAAACAAGGTAGAAAGTATTAATTATTGAATTTGTGATATAATTCAGGTATAAAAAATAAGTAAACAGTGACACTCTCTTAATTTACTGATAAGAGAAATCTGCTATAATAATGTCTGTAAGTATAATATCATGTATGCACCTTCCATGATACCAAAACATTATGAAAACAGTTTGCAATGTATTAATTTACTGAATCTGTCCTGTTAATGTGTCTTGAAACTGTCTCATTGCTATTTGTACTTCAATGAAAAAAAGAATTTTCTTTCTATAAATAGGTCTTGAACTTTTATTATGAATGATTATGGAAGTTGGAAAAATGTTTTTTCTTTTTTTTTCCCCTAGTTTAAAAAGGACTTGTTCATTTTGAGAAAAAAGATCCCAAACATCAGGCATTCACAAAAAATAGCCCACAGTATCAACTTTAGCAAACAAAGACTATTACACTAATTTTCCTAGAGGATGCATTGGACATGCTCCCATTCACAAAAATACAATGTTACATTTGTGTTTAACAGCCCCACAAAGTACTTCATGTGGGGTGGTACACGTAACTCTTAAGTCAAACAAACCTGCTTTCAGATTCTACACTAAATGAGATTGCCTTTGCAGTTAGGGAAGCAGCTACTGAAATCATGTATAAGTGGAAATAACTATACTGCCTGCATAATGAGAGATTATTTGTGGAAACAGCTGATAAAAACCATACAACCTTTTTATTGTTAAGTCATAAAGAGGTATCAAAATTAAAAAGCAAAAATTACAGGAGAAGACTTAACAAAACTACTAGGAGCATTAAAGGAAGTGAAAATGGAACTAGGCGCAGGGCATGAACATGGTAGGACACAGGGAGAACAATGAGCGTGTGCTGAAGATACTAGGGGAGAGGACCTGGTGAACTTTTGATCTTAGACAAGCGCCTAGATAAAAAAAATAGTGGGACAAGACTTCTAAACCAAACTATGTGTTTAAGAGTCATCCTCACCATTGGTGCTGTCTTTGTCAGCCTCTTCTTCCTCAGCCTCTTTTTCATCATCCTTGATCAACTCCAGCGTTTTCACCTGGTCCTCCGCTTGATCTTCATTTTCATCATTATCCAGTAGATCCCCCTCCTCAGCAGTGTTACCCTCAGATTCCATCTTCACATTAGTCTCATCTTTCTTCTGGGAGGTGGTGGTCTGCCCCTCTTCGTTCTAATCATTCTTCATCTCCACTGCTTATTTGCTCTGTTCCTTT
>PVKA01008886.1:0-49031 GCA_004027165.1 Ctenomys sociabilis
TTATCCACAGGATCATGGTCATCAAAAGTAACAAAGCCAAAGCCTCTTTTTTTCCAAGACTGCCTAATTATCTCAATGGTATCAATTTTCCAATATTCTTCAAAGTAATCACTAAGGTGATGCTCCTCAGTATCTTAATTCCACCAACACTTTCTTCACAATCATATGAGCCCCTGGTTTGCCAGACTCCTCTCTTGCTACAGCACGTTTTGGTTCAACCACCCTCCCATCAATTGAATGAGGTCTTGCAGCCATGGCAGCATCAACCTCAGCCATGGATGAGAAAGCTGCAAAACCAAATCCTCTTGATCGTTTGCTTGCAGGATCCCTCATAACCACACAGTCTGTCAGTTTTCCCCATTGCTCGTAGTAGTTCCTCAGACTTTCTTCTGTGGTTTCGAAACTTAAGCCACCAATAAAGAGCTTACGAAACTGTTCATTTTCTCTCTTTTTCCTCTCCAAAGGAACAGTTTCTAAAGTTTTCTCCATCGCGGACTCAGTCGCTTCAGCCCGATTTCCCGCAGCCGAGCGAGATGGGAGAGATCTCCGCGGACAAACACGAACCGGACTCGTCCTGGCGCTGGAATGAGAACTGCCAGCGCTCGAGACACACCGCTAACTGCGCACCCACGTGCCACCCGGCACTGCCGCTACTCAAAATTCCCAGGTATTCTAAGGCTTTGTTTCCCTCCCTGGACAGTTCTCCTTTTGTCAGGAGCCCTCTTTATTCTTTTACCTTACACCACACCTCTCTGTCCCTGCAGACCCCCCCCCCCCTACACCTGGGTTCCCAAGCATTGCAGAAGAAAATCAGGATAAAGGTCAGATGTGGTCACATATTAGAGTATCCGATGCTAACTGTATCTTTCTCCCCCCCCGCCCTCCCCCCCCCCGTATTTCAGGGAAGGGTCTACAGGGTGTTCAGGGTCTCACTACTAGATTGGACTCTAGTGATTCTCCTGTTTACAGCCTCCCAAATTCTGGGATTACAGGTGCGCCCAGTTCAATCTCTCTCTCAGGGTGCCCTGGGGATGGGGCCATCATGGTAGACCCCTGAGCCTGCTTTCAGGCACTTTAATCCACCAAGCTATTTAGCTGGCTCTAGCTGTATCTTCAACTCTGCCAATTCCATTTTCTCTAAGGGGGCCAGGGAGATGGCTCAGTGGAATAAGTGCTTCCCCAGGCAAGTGCAAGGGCATGCGTGCAATCCCTGGTTCTGCCAAAAAAACAAGACCCCCCCCCCATTTTCTCTAAGGAGCTGCTGCTCTTTCCTTTCTGTGACATTTTCCCCTCTCTTCCTAAGGACCAAACCCAAGGCTTTGCAGGCTATACCATGGAATTACACCCCCAGCCCTCTCATTCCTTAGGGGCCTTTTACCCTCAAGCGCTTTTCCATTTAAGTCCTCAAGCCCATCTTGACCCCTTGTCTCTCAGCAGACTGCTCTGAGATAATCAGAGAGCAAACATTTAGCCTCTAGGTCCATGATGGCAAGCCTTTTAGAGCTTTCAATGACAGAACCAGCTGCATCATGAGTGCCACAGGTTCCCCACCACTGCCCTACATTTACCAAGTTCATCTGCTTGTATACTGTACACTTGCTTCACTAGAGGAAGGGATTGCATATGACATCTATGACATATAAAGGACTTACTAAGTAGGTTTGCATGGCCACCTGCAGTCAGGGATGGGAGAGTATGCAAGGGCTGTTGTGCACTGGAGAGCCAAAGGATCTATCAAAAGTCCAAGGTCTGGAGCTCACCCCTCTTCTCAGAGTCTTCCCAACCTTCCTCCATCTACTCTGGGATATCTATCATTCAGTCTTTTGTACTCTGTCTCTCCCTGTCTTTCTCTTGCTCCTCAGCCTTGCCTCTTAGCACATGAGCATGAGCTCTGGAGGGGCTGAGGCAGGATTGCTGTGAGTTCAAGGCCAGCTTGAATTATTTGTAACACCCTATCGCAAAGAAATAATGTACATACATTAACAAGTCCCCCTTTAACATGGCTTTCCCTTCTATCCACTGCCTTATATTTTCCTACTCTTTTGTTGCCAACCTTCCAGGAAGAGTATGTTTCTTTTGCTCTTTAAACTTGTGGAGCATGATTCAGTTATGGTAGCTGTCATTCCATAGGCACTAGTAATTTTTCTGGCCATTGCAGAAGGCATTTTCGGGCCGGCAGTGAGATAGCTCAGCAGTCTAAGCACCTGCTTAGGCAAGCCCAGGTATCAGGGCTCATACCACCCCCCACCCTCCCTCCCCGCCAGCATGCCTAGCTGGCCCTGCCCCCAGGCTTACTGAGTCCAGCATGGTGGTGCACACCTGTAATCCCAGCATTGGGGTGACCAAAAACAGGAGGATCACTGAGAGTTGCACGGTGAGATCCTGTACAAATACATTGAAAAAAAAAAAAAAAGAAAAAGGCATTTTCCAGGCCTACTATGCTAGATGTCCCTATTACACTTGAGTTATACTTTTACTCCTCTATCTTTTGTTTGTTGTTGTTGTTTTTTGAGACAGGATCTCATTTTGTACTGCAGGTTGGCAATCCTCCTGTCTCACACTGGGATTACAAACATGTATGGGCATGCTTTACTCTTTCCTGATAAGCTCTTATACCCTAGTTTCTGACCCTCTGGTTTCTGTTTTTCTCCTTTTTAGTTGTTTTTTCTGGATTTTTTTCCCCCCAGCATTGGGGATTGATTGAAATTAATAGTGCTAAGGCTAGTGATATAGTTCAGTGGATTAAGCGCTTGCTTAGGTAAGGCAGGGGCTAGGGTTCAATCCCTGGCATGGCATGCTGCGCCTAACCCACCCCTGGGGTACACTGAGCTGGTGATGGAGTCTAGGCGTGGTTGTATACTCCCGTAATCCAGCACTAGGGAGGCAAAAATCAGGAGAATCACTACAAGTCCAAGCTGAATAGTGAAACCCTGCACACACAAACACACACACACACACACACACACACACACATACACAAAACTTAGAAACTAATAGTACTGTACTACTGAGCTAGATCCCCAGTCCTTTTTATTTATTGTTTTAATCTATAGGCCTCACCAAATTGCCCAAACTGGCCTTGAATCTGGCATCTTTCTGCCTCAGCTTCCCAGATTCCTGGGCTTACAGGCACACCCCACCATGCCCAGCCTTCTCAGGCTTCCTTTTGTAGATCACTTCCTCCTTCTGTGTGCCCTCTGGGTAATCCCATGTGTGCCCTCTTCACTGAGCACCTGTCACCTAGAGTCAGCCACACCTGGACGTTCCACACACACTGCACACCACTTGTTCAAAATGAAACTCATGATTGCTCCCCCAACACCTGAGCCCTGTCTTCATAATAGTTCCAGTTTAGGGAATGGCACCATTGGCCACCAATTCCTAAGGGAGCAAGACAGGAGAACCCAAGATTCCATCCCCTCCCAAACTTTCTTCCTTTCTTTTTGTTTTCCCATTAATTTTTTTTTTCTACTTTCAATACAAGTGGGGAGTATTGGGGTGTTTTGCGAAGAATCTCACTATGTACTTCAGGTTGGCCTTGAACTCACTGCGTAGCCTACACTAGTTTTGAACTCACAGTGATCATCCTGCCTCAAGAGCTAGTCTTCGAGACGTGTGCTACCGCATTTGGCTTTGTTAAATGGCACAATTTGACATCCTAGCTCTTGTGTGTTCTTTTCATTGTGAGCCATCGGTCTGAGCTTCCCTGATCCTGCAGTCAAAATGTAGCCACTGCCTCCTTATTGAGCTGCCAGCCTGTACCAGTTAGGAGGCAAATGACACACTAGTTAAACTGTAATTCAAGGAACGTTTTAAAAATTAGAGAGCTAGGCATGGTGGCACATGCCTATAATCCCAGCTCTTCCTTACCCTTTTCTCCAAAGCTTTAGAAAACTGGGGGGTATGGCTCAGTGGTAGAATGCTTGCCTACTGTCTTCATGGCCCTGTAATCAATTCCCAGCACTGAAAATACAATCTATGATCACTCAGGCCACAGGAATAGTGAGAAATACACTAGGCAACCAGCAGACCAGAATTTTCCCCTGTAGGTATGAAAAATGGAAGGAACAGAGTGATCAACTGAAATAAGAGAAAAGGAGAGAGAGGAGCACTTAGGGTAGGAAATATCCTATCATCTTTGGTTGACAGTGGCAGCCAACCCACAGTGACCCTAAGACAAGGTGTCCTGAAGAATAAATATCCAGACCTCCTTGATCTCCTATATTAGTCAGATTTCTCATTGCTAGACGCAATACATGACACCCAAAACTTAAAGGAGGTTTTTTTTTGTTTTTTTTTTTAATGTATTTGGGACAGGGTCTGCAGGGTTTCACCACACAGATTAGACTTGTGTGCACCGCCATATCCAGTCTCAGTAGCCAGCCATCTCAGCACAGCCCAGGGATGGGGCCGGCACAGAATGCCAAGGATTGAACCCTGGTCTCTGGGCCTACCTAATCAAACACTGGTCCCTGAGCCTGCCAAAGTAGGCACTTTAGTCCGCTGAGCTGTCTGGCTGGCCCTTAAAGGAGAGGTTTAATCTGGCTCATGGTTTCAGAGGATCTAGTCTGGCTTCAAGACAGAAACATCATGGTGGAAGGGCATGGATGCAAAGCAGAGCAGTGCCAGAGAGGAAGAGGCAAGGGACTATATATGGTACCCAAGGTCACACCTCCATCCCACCCAGGAATATGCTTTGTAACTGTCCTAGTAGGCTCTCCAGACCACCAAGATGACACATTTAAATTTAATCACTATGCCTCTCCCTACTCAATCTCTTGCCATGGCTCCCAATTGGATAGACTCTACTAGGAAGGTAGAGGACAAATATCTAGAGGGCCAAAGGAAAAGCATGCTAGGCAATTTCTAAATCCTTCTCTATAATATGTGAGAAAGTCTTAACTGATTGCCTCACTTCCAGCTTCCTTTGTCTATATCCAGGTTCTCTGTCATCTAAAAATGTACACTTTTTGGTGTGCAATTTTTCTCCATACCAAGATGCATTAGAAAGCCTTAGATCTGGGTCATCTATCAATAACCAGGCTTCTTTTCTGCTCATTCTCTATGGCAGACCTTCTACTCCAGTAAGGAGCAGCTACTCTGCTCGGGTTGCTGAGCTTGGCCTGATTAGAGCAAGCTGTCTGAAATAATTGTGTATGAGGACTGAGGAAGTAGTGAATGAATGAGTGAACCATCAAGTGCATGTAACCTCTGCCTTTCTAGGGCAATAGTGGTGAACCAATGGCACACCGTTCATATCACTGAAAGCTCTAAAAGGTTTGCTGTCACTACTCTAGGGGATTGGGAATAGCATCATGCACACTATGATGCATGTGGAGGAGGCTGCCTAGCTGTTGGTATGTTTCTTTTATGTGTTCCTGTGAGCTTCCGTAACAGCCTTGAATGTTAGATGAGATGAATTGCTGCTGAAGATTGAGGCCAAGGCATTCTGCTGAGCACATTCATTGCTCCTCTGAGTTTCACAACCAGGTTCTTGCAGTCGTGTTGATGCTCAGAGAGTGAAGTTGACTACTCAGAGTCACGTAGCAATGAGTAGAGACATATGAGCCCAAGTCTTTCTTCTTACATGGTTCTTCTCCTGTGGCCTCACCCAGGGTGGCCTGGGATGTAGGGATTTCAGCTTGTATGAGAACAAAAGAACATCCCAAGAAATCCTTCAGTATTGTGAACTTATTTTTAAATTAATTATTTTTGGTACTGGAGATTGAAACTAGGGGGCACTAAGCTACATCTCCAGCCCTTTTTCTTTTCTAAATTTAAGACAAGATCTAAATTGCTCAGGCTGGCCTCAAACTTGTATCAGCTTATCTAGGAGCTAGAATTACAAGCATGTACTATGCCACCATTCTTTTTTCTTTCTTTTTTTTTTTAAATGAATTTAGGACACATTCTCACTTAGGGCCTCACTTCCTGGTTCCAGTGCAGATCCCTCAGCCTGCTGGCACAGATCCTTCATCCTACAGTGCAGACTTTCTGGCTTCTGCCACTGATCTTTGGCCCTTCCCAACGCAGCTCCATGATACAGACTTGTAGGAGACATTGCCATGGGTTCTAGGTCTTCAGCCAGACTTGTGCAGGATGTTGTCATGGGCTCCAGGCCCTCAGCCAAATTCTTTGGGTCTCTAATGTATAAACAGATCTCCCACACTCTTTTGCATTTGACTCTGGACAAATATTACAAGATAATTCCATAAACTATTCATCCTGTATTAAATCCCTTTTCTTCCCTATATCCCTGAGTGCTATTGGTATTTTCATTGTAGATCATATGGAAATTTATTTCTGATGCTCTTTTTAAGACTTTGTATACCAAACACAGCCTATGTTGAAAATGCTGATGTTTTAAAAATAAGCACGTAATATCAAAACTCAATACTTTATTTTTATAATTTTTTTTCTATGAAGTAATCATTGTTTAGAACTCATAAAATAATTTCATGGCAGACACATTTAAATGCCTTGATGACAAAATGAGTCTTATACTCTAAGGGCTATAATTGGAGAATCTCAGCTGGGCATGGTGGTACATGCCTATTCCCCGAGCACTTGAGAGGTGAAGGCAGGAGGACTGAAAGTTTGCAAGCTGGAGTCCTCACACACTACATAGTGAGACCCCATTTCTTTCTTTCTTTTTCTTTTTCTTTTTTTTGTGGAAACAGGGATTGAACTCAGGCCCTTGGCTTGCCAGGCAAGCACTTATTCTACTGAGCTATCTCCTAGCCCCTAACACCCCCATTTCAAAATAAGCCAAAAAGTAGAAATGTACCCCAGCTGCTGCCAGCAAGATGTGCTGGTGGAAGAATGGACACAGTGACGCCGTGGAGGCCTGTCAGGTTGTCGGATTAGGATCCCCAGTTGAGGAAGGTGAGGGGGCATGCTAGGAATTCATCCCTTGAGCTCCCAGGAGGGACACAGTTGTGCCTAGATCCTAGACCAGTGAGAACACTGATGAACTTCTGACCTACAGAAGTGTAAGTACATTGTGTCATTGCGTTGGTTTTATTTTTTGGTTTTGGTACTAGGGATTGAACTCACGGCCTTTGTACTGAGTTACATTTCCCAGTACTTTTTAAATATTTTAAATTTTAGCCGGGCGTGGTGGCGCACGCCTGTAATCCCAGCAATCGGGAGGCTGAGGCAGGAGGATTGTTGTGAGTTCCAGACCAGCCTGAGCTACAAAGTGAGCTTAAGGCCAGCCTGAACTGCATAGTGAGACCCTGTCTCAAAAAGACAAAAAAATAAATAAATAAATAAATAAAATAAATAAATATTTTAAATTTTGAGAGAGGGTCTCACGAAGTTGGTAAGTGGCCTGGGCTGGGCTTGAGTTTTTGACCCTGCCGCCTCAGCCTCCCCAGGCTGGGACTGTAGGTGAGCATCACCACCCCCAGCACATTGACGTTGTTTGCCTCCATCGTATCTGTGGTGACCTGCTACGCCGGCGATGACAAGTGAAGGCACTCTGCCCCTGGTTCTGTCTAGGCTGGGCGATACCTAACCGGAGTATGACGCTGATTATGGGGTGTTGGGATTGCTTGTCTCCTTTTTCTCATCTGGGAAAGGAACAGAGGAGGAGCTAGCCTAGAGGCTCCGGGAGGAAAGAAAATCCCACTGTGTTTATTCCGACTGTGTGATCTAGCCATGCATTCAGTGAATCACAGCTGGTTCTCAATAAATGCTTGACAATTGAGACTGGATAAAGTACTGTAGACTGGAAGAAGGACAGTGACGGAGGACTTGGGAGTTAAGATTCCAGCGGTAACAACAAGAACTAAGCTACCCGCTGGGAGCAGGTGGCTCAAAACAATGGGCTGGACTCAGTTTCCCTGTGCTGTACTACCTCGGGGGTTCTGCCAGGACAGGGCAATTCTGAGCTAAGGCTAAAAAAAGGCTCTTTTTGTAACACTTTTATTTTTAAATCCTTCAGTGGATTTTCTTTAAAAAGAGTCAGGTTACTGTGGCTTTCTTGATGAGAGCCACCCCTACCCTGTATCTTCCAGGGTGCCCTTTTATCTTCTTTTCTTTTTTTTTAAACTCGGGTTAAGATTGCTTCACAGCACCACTTTCTCTCTCACTCTCCATGTTTACTTTTTCGAATAAACTTTGAAACTTTGTCACTGCTAAAAAATTTTTTTTAAAAAAAATCGAACATAAATGCTTAATCCCAGCGCTCTGAAAGAGAGGTCAAGGCAGGAGAAACACAAGTTTGAGCCCAGCTGGGGCAAGTTAGCAATTTAGTAAGACCCTGTCTCAATAAAGTAGAGCTGTGTGGGTAGGAATATAACCTTCACCCAATCACTGGTTCTTTCACCTGCGTGGGGTGAATGTGTTGAGAATGCTCATGACCTACACTCTGATAAGAACAACTCAATACTGTTAACTGTGTCAACACGCTGTACATTAGATCCCCCAATTTTACCTTATACCTGAAAGTTCTTATCCTTCCAGTAAATCTCTTCCTTTGCCCCACCACCCATCCCCTGGCTACCCCCTTCCTGCTCTCTCCTATGAGTTAGACCCTTAGAATTGCTTGTGCCATCACATTGTCTGTCTGCGTCTGGCTAATTTCACAGGCCACAACATTCTGCAGACTCACCCATGTAGTTGCAAGTGACAGGATTTCCTTCATTTTTCAAGCTGAGTAGTATTCCATGGTGCACATATTCCACATTTTCTCTATTCATCTGGGTATGGACATTTAGATTGATTCAATATCTTGGCTGCTGTGAATAATGTAATAACCAATGCAGGTACCTCTTTGATATAATAATTGCCTTTCCTTTGAATATATTCCCAGATGGGATTGCTGGCTTGCATGGTGGTTCTATTTTTTGAGCAAATGCCATACTATTTTCCCTAATGGGTGTACTAATTTCCATTCCTACTGACGATGTACAAGGGTTCTCTTTCTCCGATACTTTTTAAAAATCGCTTGTCTTCAGTAATAGCTATTGCAACACTGTGAGATGGGATCTCACTTTATTTGATTAATTTTGTTTCTTTTTTGTTTTTCAATGTTGGGGAGTGAATCCAGGCCTTCTGGCATGCTAGACCTTATCTCTGCCATTATAGCAGCTTTGACTTGCATTTCCTTGATTGTTAGTGATATTGAGTACCTTTTCATAAATGTGTTGGTTATTTGTATGTGTTCTTTGGGAATAATGAGTCCTTTACCCACTTCTTAGGTCCCTCCCTTTTTTGCTGTTGAATTATATGAACGATTGAACTCAGGCCCTTGTGCTTGCCAGGGAAGCGCTTATTCCACTGAGCTATCTCCCCAATCCTTGCCTTATTTTCTTGATATCACCTGTTTCTGGAGACAGGATCTTGCCATGTAAAGTAGGGTAGTCTTAAACTCACAATGATCCTCCTACTTCAGCCTTCCTAGCATTGGAATTACAAGTGTGCACCACACTGCCCAGTTGCACTAATTTTCTCGGTTACTTTTTACACTCTAATTTATCAGATTTACTAGCTTTGGGGGAAAAAATTACCACCAACTCTGTGGGTAGGAGGGATGTGGAAGGAGAGGTAAAGAAACACCTCAAATAGAGAATCTGCGGGTTTAGCCTGCCCTCTAGTGGAAAATTAGGTTCAGGAGTGAAGCCAGGTGTAGTCTTGCTATTTCAAATGGACCTCTCATTACCTATAAAATAAAACTATTATCCTTAGCTTGATAAAAGCCTGGTCAGCTGTCTCCCTGCCTCTCTCTACCTCCACTATATCATCAAGTTGCTGGTTATCCTCTAGTACCTCTCTCTCTCTCTCTCTCTCTCTCTCTCTCTCTCTCTCTCTCTCTCTCTCTCTATATATATATATATATATATATATATATATATATATATATATATTACTGTTTTGCTCAATGGTGTAGAAATGCTGTGTATTCAGTAACAATTTAGTCAGTCCCACTGACTGAACATTAATCAGATGGCCTCATTATCCTGAAGGAGGCTTTGGGTGGGGGACAAAAAACATGAAGGCCCTTTGATCTGTTCTTGCCCTTCTAAGGAGGGAGGCTCAGACAGACTCTGTTTTCTTTCTTCAAAAATTTGGAGGCGTAATTCCTCCGTCTCATTCACGGAAACAGAGCCAGAAGCTCTTCCTTGCCCAGCACGGGTTGCTGAAGAAGTAGGACTAAATAAATAACAAATGTCTCTGTAGGCTCATTATAATTTTTTTCATCTGACTCTGACAGTCGCTTGACAAACTTAACTCAGATTTTCCTTGCTGAAAACTCAATCCCCATCTTTATTTTTATAAGCCCTACCCTGTATCTGCCCTCAGCTTCTACTGTTCCCTTCCTCAATTTTTTTTCTTTTACTGTATTTGTTATTTATGCCAAAGTTATTGGCTGCCTTATTTCCTAGACTATTAGCAGGATTTGTGTCTACTTGTTTCCCACCCCAGAGGTACCACAAAGCCCAAGACATAATAAATGATCAGTAAAATTTTATTGCATTAAGTCACTCCTTCCTAGTACATTGAGCTTGCTTCTGATATTATTCACAGTGGAAAAACTAACGGAATGTAAAACTTTAGATTTAGAAGTTATCTTAGACGTCATCTAATCAGCTTTCTTCATTTTATAGATGTGGAAACCCAGGCCTGTTCAGGATCACACACTTTGTTGGTCTTTCTTCTAAAGACCCAGACAATTCTAGGAAGGAAAAATTCCTTCTGACTGAGGCTAAGCTGTTTTATTTTTTCATTGTGTTCAGAATTCACTTGTCAGCTTTTGAAAATCATAATTCTGTGTTCTACACCCTAGAGTTCCTTACAGCTGAGAAACTGGTGTTAGGAAATCTAGGCTACTCAGAGATTTCTAGTCTTAGTACCCATGTTGTTGTCCCTGACATACAGAAATAGCACTTGGAAGGATTCCTCTTGTGGGCCTGCTTTAAACCTGCAATTTTTCTGAAAGGCGAGAAAAAGAAGAAAAGTTGAATAAACTCCCTTTCCTACAGTTTAAACTCAGATCTACATTTTTACTGACGCTTCTATTTTCCTACAATATTAGCTTCTATGCTTTTGAGTAAAATTTGTCCTTCCTTTCCTCTCTCTCTCTCTCTCTCTCTCTCTCTCTCTCTCTCTCTCAGCCTTAAATATCTCAGCTACATCATCTGGTGAGTGGAATGTAATTTGTTAATAGGAAAAATGCTGCAATTTATTTTATTGGAATAACTGAAATGGTCCTTTCCGGGAAGTGACAGAAGATAGAAAAGTGGAAATTAAAAAGGTGCAAGGTAATGTTTACTTTGCTTGTTTTTGCTATAATAGAATACCATTACTTTAGTTTTCAAGAGTTTAATATATATTGGCAACTCAAACACAAAAAGATCTTGAGTATGTGTTTTAAGTAAATGGAACAAAACAAAAATATTTTTGTTTTACTTTATCTCTTTAAAATGAACAACCAACACACCTTTAAATAAAACCTAACCAGAAGTTGTACAGGGGAAACAAGCCATCGCTATTATATCAAGTAAACAAAAGAGGGAACTCTAGCAAGAGCGCCCGGATAGCTCAGTCGGCAGAGCATCAGACTTTTAATCTGAGGGTCCAGGGTTCAAGTCCCTGTTCGGGCGTTTAAGTTGGTTACATTTTAAACTTTCGTGGAAAACCGAGCTTTTCCATGGTTTCATAAGAACGGGGAATTTTCAGAGCAAACAGCAAAAAACTAAAGTTCTCTGTGTTCAAAACAAAAGGATGAATGTATTGATTATGGATACGCTTACTAGTCTGATGAAGCCATGTAGACGTACAATGTTATTAAATTAGGAGTTTAGAAAATCATAACGCCCGAACAGGGACTTGAACCCTGGACCCTCAGATTAAAAGTCTGATGCTCTACCGACTGAGCTATCCGGGCTTCTGTGAAAGAAGTAAGGTTCTATAAAGCCTTACATAAGAATAAGCATCCACAAGCAAGCGAGTCTGTCCTTGAATGTAATGAAACTTGTTTTAATCCCCACGCCCAAGGGGATTTGGGAGCCAAAAGAAAAGCAGACGATTCGAATTACCAGCTGATACACAACCTTTGCGTGCTCAATAAGCATCCAACTAGGGCAAGGATTAACAGAAAGGGGAGGTTTCACTTTCCAAGCCCTGCGGGGACTTTGGACCTATCACCAGAGGACAGGTGGACTTCGGAGCTCTAAACCCAACCCCGACACTGTAGGGTGTAAGAGTGACTGCAGGCGCTATTCTGAAGCTGGGGGCTGGGCTAAGTAGTAGAAAATGGGAGAAGAGATGGCTAGTGACATCGTCTTGAGATTGTCTGAGGGCGTCCACATAATTTTACGTGGGGGCACATCCAGGAGGAGGTCGCCGGCAGCGACCTGGGGACCCGAAGGCGCTGGGTAC
The DNA here is from genome assembly GCA_004027165.1 of Ctenomys sociabilis. Classification (NCBI taxonomy): domain Eukaryota; kingdom Metazoa; phylum Chordata; class Mammalia; order Rodentia; family Ctenomyidae; genus Ctenomys; species Ctenomys sociabilis. The sequence goes on from PVKA01008886.1 coordinate 12,388, forward strand.
CAGAGACGGGAGCTGACCTAGACGGCAGAGACAGTGGCGACCTGAGCGACTTTAGCGTTGGAGGCCCGCGCTCTCCGCCACGCCAGTGGTCTGAGCACAGCTTTCTGCTGTGGCGTCAGGAGAGAAACAGCTAACCTAGGGGTTTGAGCGAGAGACTTTCCAGGGTCTGTGAGCTGAGGTTCCTTTTTCCTTCGTTCCAGCTATGTCGTGTTTAGAAATTAGAAATTTGTCCCAGAGAATAATCAGGGACGTACATAAAGCTCTGCCTACAGATGAGGCGTTCATGGCATTTTAATGGGAAATGATGTGAATGGCCATGCACATTGTGGTACAGCCTTAGTGTGCGCTGTTAGGCAGCCGAGAACCTGCTCTACAAGAACACAACTTGGGAAACTTGCAAACCATTGTTACATTAGAAAACATTACAAATCTGTGATTTTTTTTTTTTTTTTTTTTAAAGAAAGGGATGCATGACCACGGATAAAATTGTAGTAGAGCACTTTCTTGGCAAGTAAGGAGCTGGGATTGAGTCCCACCTTTTTTTTTTTTTTTTTTTTCTTTTTTAGAAATATTGAAAAACTGAAAGGGTAAATTCTTGTGCAAAAGTGTGGGTTCTGAAGGCAGGTGCCCTTGTTTGAATCCCAAATACCGTTGTGTAACACTCAACAGGCTAGTTTTCCATGTCTTTGGACAGTAAGTAGGGTGATTGGGAAGCTTAAGTAAGATAATATATGTAGGTTAGCAAGTGTTGGACTGGGTCAGAGTGCAGGAAGTATTCGTGAAGTCATATAAAGATTTAATGACTAAGGCATCATAAGAACAGACTATAAATTCTATCCTTCTATCTTTCCCTATCATTGTCCACACTTCAAAGAAGGCTTAACATATTTGATTGGAGTGGAAGGAGATAAAGAACTGTGAGTTGTTGGAGAAATGGCTCAGTAGAGTAAGTGTTTTCCTGGCAAGTGCAAGGGCCTGAGTTCAATCCCTGGTTCTGCCAAAAAAAAAAAAAAAAAAAAGTGAGAGCTGATAAAATTATGTTAATTCCAGGTGAAAGAAAGAACTTTATTCCCTAAGCAATAACTTGTAGAATTTTGTCACATTAATATTCCAACTTCTCACTCAAAGGCAGATACATTAGGTTATATTCATTTTACATTAAAAACAATAACAAGGGTTACCATATTAAATATTCTCTGTAAGAATCACATCCAAATACTACTGAGGCTGGTGTACAATGATTCCTAAAACTGGCTATGTTTAGATGTGTCACTGAATCGCAAAATTAGGACTATCAGACAGCTACCATATACTGAATAACACATGAAAGCTTGTATAGTAATATTCAAAATCCTCTCCCAATCTAGCCCCAATCTAGCCCCAATCTGGTTGCCTGTATTATCTCAGAGAAAGGCCAGGTCACTTTGTCGGCCAGCTCCCTGAGCTGCTTACACTTACTTGGGGCCCTGCCAAGCTCAGGTAAAGCAGTGACCTTGTCTTAGACACTCGAGGTACCCACAGCTTCCCCCATAACAGCAAGACCCTGTTGTAAATAAAACAAAACAAAAATGTCAACCTTAAATACATTAATAACACTTCAAAGTGGACTCTTACAGAATGTATCTTCTAATTTCTCATCCTTCTCTCCCTGTACTGCTTCTTCAAATGACTCCTCCCATCTCTGCTTCTTGAAATTGTTTTAATTTTTGTTTATTAATTTTTTTGGTGGTAGGAATAGAACCTAGCAACTTACACATGCTAGATAGTTGATATACCACTGAGCTATGTCCTGGCCCTGTACTAATCTAATTCTTTGACCAAAGCTTTAGTGATGAGCCAAGAGTGGTGGCACATGCCTATAACCCTACCATTCAGTTGAGGTTAGATTTTGTTTTTGGTGCTGAAGACCAAACCCAGGGTTTCCAGCTTGCTAAGAAGACATTCTACTGCGAGCTAAATCCCTAGCACCAACCCTACCACTCAGGCTGGGAATGGTGCTGCACACCTACAATCTCAGTACTTAGGAGGCTGAGGCAAGAGGATCCCTGGAGTTTGAGGGCAGCCTGAGCTACATAGCAAGACCCTATTTCAAAAAGGAAAACAAAACAAAAAAAGAATTAAGGTGTGTTATATACATATACCAACTCCCCAAGATGTGTGTAACCATTATGTACTACAAACACATATCAATAAAAATAAATTTTAAACTACAAAAACTAATGAATTGTACTTCATTGAAATACTTCTGAGGTTGGAAGTGTAGCTCAGTGATGGAGCAACTGCCTACCATGTGCAAGGCCGTGTGTTCAAGACCCAGTAGTAGAAGAACTTTGTTCATTTAAAAAAAAAAACACCAACAGCAGGATGGCAAGATAGCTTGAGCAGACTAAGTGCCTGCTTAGGCAAGTGCAAAGACTAGTGTCCCTGGTACCACATGCCACGCCAGCCCTGCCCCCGGGTGCACTGAGCTGGCCACTGAGTTATGGGAGGGGGTGGCGCATGCCTGTAATCCCAGCGCCAGAGGCTGAAAACAGGAGGATCATTATGAGTCCAAGCTGCATAGTGGCACCCTGTACCAAATAAATTAAAAATTAAAAAAAAAAATATTAAAACCCCACAGCATTTGAAAAGTGGAAACAAACTCTAGGTAGGTTAAAGATGTTAGCTGTAATAGTCTATAAACAAGAAGGATTAGTATAGAAGTTCTAGAAATTAATTTAAAATAATACAATCTAAGGGCCAGTGAGATAGCTTGGCAGTCTAAAGCACCTGTGTAGGCAAGCTTAGGCAGGCTTAGGGGCCTGCAGTTTGATCCCTAGCACCACATGCTGCCCTAGCCCTGTTCTCAGGGTGGGCTAAGTTGGCCAAAAAAAAAAAAAAAAAAAAAAAAAAAAAAAAAAAAAAAAAAAGAAAAACAATCTAATGGAAAATGGGCAAAAGATATGATTAGGCAATTCATTGATGAGGAATCTTAAGTCACTAAATATGAAAAATGATTAATCTTACTAATAATCATGGACATATAAAACAGCTAGGAGAAACCATTTACAACAGATTATTTTTATAATCCGAAAAGGCCCAAGATTGGCAAAGATATAGAGCAACAGAATATACATTTCTACCAGATGTGTATACTTTTCAGTGATTTTGCTTTTTTTTTTTTTTTTTTTGTGGAACTGGGCATGGAACTCAGGCCCTTTCACTTGCCAAGCAAGCACTTTCAATGACTTTGGAAAGCACTTTGGCATGATCCTTACAATGGGCAATGTGTATGGACCCAGTAATGTTCCCTAACAGTGCAGGTGAAGACAAACAGAAGGACATCAATAGCACTGTTGTAACGAGCAACTGCACTTGGTCTGCTTTCCTCCCGTTCTTACTTTTGATGGTACTGGAGGTTAGACTCAAGAGGCAGTGCACTATGGCCCCAGTACTTTTATATTTCTGTCTTGAGATAGAGTCTTGCTAAATTAGTCAGGCTAACTTTGAACTTTTGAATCTTAAGCTTACTTTAAATATTAATTAAAAGAGATGAATAAAAATTATGGTTCATGGAGCTGGGGAGATGGCTCAGTGGAAAAGATGCTTCCCTGGCAAGTGCAAGGACCTGAGTTCAATCCCTGGTTCTGGAAAAAAAAGTCTTTAAAATTGTGGTTCATTCTTATATATTATGTGCTGAATTACATTTTCCTAAAATTCATGGTGCAGTCCTGGTATCTCAGAAAATTTGGAGGTAGGGATGTTTTAAAATCATTTATTATTTATTCACTTATTTATTTGGTACAGGATCCCACTGTGCAGCTCAGATTCATACTGATTCTCCTGTCTTGGCCTCCCCAGCATGATGTAGCCAGGGTTCTGGGATGGCACAGCATGCAATACTGGGAAATCAATCCAGATCCTTGCCTTGCCAGGCAGGCACTTAAGACCACTGAGCCAGCCCAGGGATACGGACTTCAATGAAGTGATTATGGTGAAATGCAGTTATATGAACAAGGCCCTAACAGTATGATTTGGGACAGGAAACAAATGGCAAATGTTGTATGTTATGAGTAGGTGCCGAAAGAAACGACGAGAAGACCAGATGAATATAGCTTCAGAGGTCTCACTGAGATCATTCTCCCCTGAAGTGAGCCAAGAGCCATTGAAACATCTCAGTTATTGAGGGCTAAAGGCAGGCTAAGGAATGTGCATAATTACTTTGGTGAACACAAACTACTCTGTTGACTTAAGCATTGACTTAACTCTAAGTTTACACAACGCTAGCCATTAACATCCCAAGCAAGGGATCAAAGAACAGACAGGGTGCCATCAGAAGAAGTTATTTGCAGCCTTCAATGCCAGCTTGCAGGAATTTACAAGTGAGATCATAGTCTTCCTTGGGCGTGTATTGCTGTGTATTGCTCCTTGCTTCCTTGGGACATTGGACTTTTGTTTCATACCTATATTTTTATAGGCAAAAGAGTGACCAATGGAAGAAACAGCAAAAAGACACCGATCTGCATGGCAAGGAAAGAAGCATTAGAGGTATTAGAAGAAACACGTATCTTGATCTCATCCTTGTAGCCTTCAGATCTGTGACAAAATGCATTTTTTTTGGTGGAATCAGGGATTGAACTCAGGCTCTTGTGCTTGCCAGGGAAGTGCTTATTCCACTGAGCCATCTCCCTGGCCTCCAAAATGCATTTCTGTTGTTTAGGCCATCCAGTAATATTTTGCTATGGCAACCCGAGATATCTAATACAACAATTTATTCTACATTTATACAATTCAAATATATTACTGTACAGCAGTTTTACCATATAACAGTAGAAATGGATTAACTACACAAAAGGAGCAAGAAGGTAAATTGCAGTAGAATACATACCATATAATTTAAAACAGTTTTTAAGAAGGTAATAGCATATAATATTTATAAGGCATACCCATAAATTCTAAACATCTAAAGAAATACATAGCAGGGGTAAATATCAAATTCAGGAAAGTGGTTTTCACCAGGTGTGATAACACACACCTGTATCTCAATACTCTGGAAACCTTCAGTAAGAAAATTGTAAGTTCAAGCTCATCCTAAGCAATTTATGAAGATCTTGTCTCACAAATAAAATGAAGCTGGGCATGGTGGTGTACACTTGTAATCTCAGCACTCAGGAGGCTGAGGTTGGAGTATTACCTTGTATTTGAGGCCAGCATGCACTACAGAGTAAGTTCAGGGGCCGGGGAGATGGCTCACCTCTCTGGCAAGCACAAGGGCCTGAGTTCAATCCCTGGTTCCGCAAAAGATCATAGTAAGTTCAATGCCAGTCTGAACTACATAGTGAGACCGTATCTCAAAAAATTAAAAAAAAAAAGTATAAAGTAGCGTGGAAGGCTGTGGGTTCAACCCAAAGTTAAGTCCCCTCCTTCAAAATAATGACTGTCTGGGCTGGGGAGATGGCTCAGTAGAATTAAGGCTTGCCTGGCAAGTGCAAAGGCTTGAGTTCAATCCCCAGTTCTGAAAACAACAAACAAACAAACAGTGACTCTCTAGGGCCATGGACAATTACAGGGAACTCCTTGATGAAGATAAAGCATTCCTTCTTAGAGTGGTGGGGAAATGATTTTCTTTATACCTTTTTGTATGTATGATCTATTTTATTGAATCTTTTTTTCAGAGCAGTTGCAAACCAATAAAATTGAGTTCTAATTCCTTTAAAGCCAGAAGGGACCAGATGTGGTGTCGCGCGTCTGTGATCACGGCACTTGGGAGGCTCAGGCAGGAGGAACATTGTGATGTGAGTGTGAGGCCGGCCTGAAGTACATAGCAAAGCCCCATCGCAAAAAATAAATATAGATAAGAAATAAAACCAGAAGAGGCCACAGAAAATTTGTCTACTTCAGTAATTTTATTTTAAAGAATGGGACTTCAAGGTTGGAAGAACTCTGGGAAGATGGCTCAGTGGAATAAGTGCTTCCCTGGCAAGCTCAAGGGCCTGAGTTCAATCCCCAGTTCTGCCAAAAAAAAAGAACTGTAATGCTCTGGTTTCTAGAAATACAAATAGCGTTACTAGATTCTAGATTTCCTGTTTATTCAGTCAACCATTTGTGAGTGTGATTCTTAAAGAAGGAAGCAGTGATCACTAAGAAACAGTGATGAGTCTTTAAGCCAATTTTATTTTCTTTTTAATAAGGTTACTTGACTGGTACGAAAGTGAACCTCAATAGTTACTATTTTTTGTATAGCAAGTCACTGAGATGAAGTCTTACATAAACCTTGGGAAAAGCTGAAGAAAGGGCAACTGCTAACCATGACACACTTTAATGACTTTAGGTGAGCTCATTGGTGTTTGAAGCAGAAGATGAACAATTAGTCACAAATCAGTCTCAATCATGATGGGAAAAACTGTATTCCTAATCATGTCTTATTCAATGTATTTATCCAGGTTTCAAGTAGGGACAAATTAAATATGCTTATCTTTATTTTGCAAAATGCAAAGCTGAGATAATGTCTTTTGAGCCTCTCAGTGAGACTAACTGTAACTAGTTAATCATCACTTACCACATTCTTTACCTGGACAGTCTGCCTCCTTCACTAGTCAGACCCTAGGCCTTATTCATTTTGGAATCCTTTAGGTTGATGCTTAGCATATAGCAAGTGATTAACAAATACTTGTTCATCTTATACTGAATTGAGAGAATCATAATTCCAAGCCTCCAGAAAAATATAAGAAGGGGCCTATAAGCTAACCAGATACTATTTAAAATATGCAAAATAAATTCATTTGAAAATCCTTTTAAAAATACAAAAGGAGAGGGGAAACAGTTAACAGTGGTTCAGCTAATAAAGCTTCTCTCTCACTTCTTTGAGAGATGGTTGCTGCCTTCAAGCTCAGGCAGGGGCTGTCGTGAGCAGTGGTGAAAAGGCAAATGATTTCTTCAGTTCCTCTACAGAACTCTGGTTCTCCTACATGTGTGGCAATTGTTAGAAGTAGAGCAATCAATTACCTTTTTTTCTTGCATAAGTCTGTATCTATTTCTGGAAGCCTTATTTTAAACAGAATGAACAGGTGCTTGTCCAGAACATAGTGGCCAACCTGGCTGGGGACTCGACAATGTAGAAAAGGAAATAAATAAAAAAAGATCAGGGTAGTTTAACCTGTAGACAAATGAGAGGTTAGGGCTCAAAACTGGAAGCTCTTTTCAATTAACTGGACAGTGTTCATATTGGAAATAACGGAGACTAACTTTATTTTCTTAAGTACTGAACTAAAACCAACAGAAATTGCAAAGGCACAATATCCTGAAATAAATGAAACGAAGAATCTTTTTGGTGGGGGAAGTAATGCCATCCGGCGGCGCAGAGTTTGACTGTCGGCCTGCGATGTTCCCTCGAGGCACTTCTGTTAACACTAGGACAGATTAAAGGGCCTAGTTGGGAACCAAGTACACTTCGTCTCACTGTTCGTTCTTGCAGTTATTCATGAAAGTAACGGCTTATCGCCCGCACTTAGTGACAATACTGATTGCTGTTTTCCTTCTCCAGCCAAACTCTGGGGAGTAGGGCGGATAAAATTACGTTAAGGAACAGAAGGAATGGCGAGAAGCAGAGTTTTTCTGAAGGCCGACTGTCTATTTATAAGGACACTTGTGTAAATATAACAAAACCTGGTGCGTTCCCCAAGCCTTCTCAGATAACCGCTCGGCTTCGCATTCAAATTCTGCGACTCTCTTTCCGGACTCGGTTCTACTCTATGGTACAGGACTTGGTCTTTCTAGCTCTCTAGTCATCCAGTTGGGCCATCTATGGTTTCCGGGAGCCTAACCGGAAGCGCCTGCACAGAACGGGTTTGGGAGGCCGGAAGTTGCGCACTCATTACTCGCCCTTTCAAAATGCCGCTGAAGCCTTAGGTCCTGCGACTGCCACCCCCACCCCGGGCTCTGAGGGGGAGCGCCTCATGGAGCGTCCGTAAGGTGTGGCTTTAGGGTTTCGTCGTCTGGGTGCCGGGAGGACGGGGGCGGGAGGCGGTGAGCCGCTGTAGGCGCCGTGCCGTCAGCCCTGCGGGCTCCCGAACGAGGAGCGGACGAAGGAGCCTGAAGCGTGGGGTGGCGGCGTGGGACGTTCGCGCCATGCGGAAGGAGGGCTGGTGGGGGCAGGGTTGTGAGACGGGGCCCCACGAAAGATACAAAGGGAGTGGAGTGAAACCGGCAGTTTACAGACCTAAAATGGGAGCAAAACTTCAAGGAATACAGATGAACTTTGGACGAAGAGTGTTGGGAGAGTGGGAGACAGTAAGGTTTAGTAATTTTTCGCAGGCCGGTTCCCTCATTTCAGTTCTCTTTTGAATAAAGCTCATTTTAGGTCCACACCCAGACCTCCTGAGACAGAACTATCGCGAGGATGGGACTCAGGAGATAGGTATGCGAACGTCCCAGTGATTATTGTACACCCTAAAATTTAAAAACCACGTTTTTTTGGAGACAGTATCTTGCCATGAATTTCAGGCTGTCCTTGAAACCTGGCCAGCCGTCCTGCCTCAGCCTTCCGAGACCCCTTGCCCTGTTTGAAAACCAGTTTTAAAGCACACCCCGAGACCATGCTACTTTCCTTTTCTAAGGAAAGATCTCTTTTAGGAAGCTCCTGTAAGCCTTGGAATATTACCACGGGGGACGAATATCTGTCAGAGAAACTTAGAACCTTTTCGTATTAAGAGTTACTCTCAGGGTTTAGTCTCTTTCTCATACATTACTGATAGGACAAGGTATTTTAGGGGAAAGGTATTTATTTCACAATATTCTGTTTCGTCATACTGGTTGAGATTGCAACCTCTTTAAGAAAATGCAAAATACACTAGTGTATTAAATTAGCAGTCCAGCAGCTCCAGTGGATTCCCTCAGTTTAGCTGTTAACGGCTTGATTTAATACTCTGACTTTTTCTACATATTGACAGTTTTAAACCACATAAGGATCATTTTGTATTGTTCTGCACCAAAAGTTTTCCAAATAACATTATGATGGATCATGTTTCATAACCTATACATATATTCCCAGAAATTCATGTAATGTTAACTTACAGAATCATGCTGCAGTTTTCTTTAACCTGTTTCCCATTGGTGTGTCTTTAGGTATTTCCTGGTTTGTTTTGCAAATTGTACATACAACTTTTTTGTGTGTAGCAAACCTGGTAAGAACTGGAACATCTGAATAGTAGTGTTTGTGTTTGCTGTTGTTTTTGTTGTACTAGGATTTGAAACCAGAGCCATTGCAGTAAGTTACATCCCCAGCTCTTTTTAACTAAATTTTGAGACTGAGCCATGTGCCCAGCGCTTGAGACAGAATCCTGATTAGTTGCTAATTTGTCTGGACTGGGCTCAATCTCCTGCCTTTTCCTCTGAGAGTACTGGGATTACATGTTTGTGTCTCCATGCCCAGCTAGTACTTTGATTTTCAAAGAAAAAAAATTATTTTCTCATGTATTCAATCGAAAGTCAAAGAATAGTTTAATTGAGGTCCCTTCAGCTGTTATGACTTATTAAGAATATTGCTTTTGCTGCCTTCTGGTAAGTTTTAATTTTAGTCTTAAAATTATAGTTGTCAAAAGTAGAGATTTTAAGATGGCGTGTAGGAGGCAGTTGCACAAATGTAGAGAACACATTCATCATCACTGAGAATAAGGCTGTTCTTGCTGGCTTCAGTCTAATAGGGACACACACAAAAACATCATGTTTTGTTTTGTTTTTGCTGGGGCTTGAACCTCTTGTGTGCTAAACATATTCTCTACCACTGACCAGTGAGCCACATATACCCTTAGCTCCAAATAAATGTTTTTAATGAGTTCTGGTATTATAGCTTCTGTCAGAGAGTCAGAAAAATCTTACTAAGGAAGTGACTTTTGGTAAAATAAGATTTTTTGAGGAATGGGGAAAGGAAAAAGGACAATTGCTAAAGCAGTAGCTTTCAGGTTTTAACCATGATTCCCAAAGAAAAAATGAATAAGTTTTTTTAAAATACATGTTTTAAAAAATATGTAATGATTACATTCATTGTGGGAATTTGCCACATAACATACCTTAATCCCTCCCGTTTCTATCTCTTGATCCTCTTCCCATCTGCAAAAGATGTGTTTCCCAAATTTTACATTGTGACCTGTTAATTACGGGAAAGGTAGTGGTTAAGAGTTCTTGCTTCTGTAGCCAGAGTGCTTGGACTCCCATCATTTTGGGCAAGTTGTGTACCCCTGTATTAGTTCCCTCTTCTGGACATACTACCTCACAGGAGCTGTGTAAGAATTAAATGAATTCTTTTATTATAATGTGCTTTAAAGAGTGTCTGAATAAAGGAGCTTAACTATAAATCCTGGTCACGACTGTATAACAGAGGCTGCATGTACACAACTTTTTATACACTTTATGTTCTGTTCTATTGTTCTTAGAAGCATGGTTAGGCCAGTTGGAGTACAATTTGCAGTTTTAAAAGTTGGTACCAAAAACCAGCTTTTGCTGGGTAGTAAAAGGGAATGGCAGATTGACGGGACTGCATTTAGCATGGTGGGGAGTGTTGGAAGCAGAGTTACCGAGCACAATAATGGAATGGAAAGGAAATTAGGAATAAATCAAGAAGGGTTATATACACGTCTGGTGAGGCATGATTTTCTGGATTTGGAATGAGGAAAGGGCTTTCCTCCTGTTTTTAGGCTGCTTGGTTAGGCTGTGAGTTGACATAAAACATAGGAAGAAAAACCATATTGTCTGCATATGCACAGAAATCCTTAGACTCAAAGAAGTGTCAGATGTTTGAACTGTGTATATCCTCAGTAGCAGGAAAGGCATTAGGCTTGAGACTTCTGGGGAGTGAGAGCACAAGTTACCAGGAGATGTGGGGAGGAATTTTTTGGCAGACAAGTCTTATGTAAATTAAGTTCTGGTAAGCAGAGAAACTCCTGATTGGGAATGGTCTTCTGATAGAGGTGGGTCCTGATAGAGGTGGGTTAGTCCCCCCCCCCCCCATGTACTGGGGATTGATCCCATGGCCTTCATAGTAAACTACATGTCTGGGCATTCTTAGTTTTTGACTGTGTTCTTGCTAAATTGCTCATGTTGGGCTAGAACTTGTGAGCTTCCTGACTCAGTTTCTCAGGGTGCTGGAACTACAGCTGTGCACAATCAGGTTGCTTTTCTAGACATTTCTTTTATGGAAGGACAGTTGAAAGCTGCTCTGATGTCTCCAGTTTCTCAGAATAACCCAGTTCAAAATTTGCCGAAGAAGTGAAAGACACACAGTGAAAGCCTATTGTCCTAGCTACTCTGGGAGGCTAAGGTGGGAGGATTCCATTAGTCCAGGTGTTTAATGCAAGCCTGACAATATAGTGAGACTGGTACATGTTGGGATGATGTGTATTGAGCCCCCAATATTACTGAGTCAGCTGTCCAGGCCCATGCAGTATGCACCTTTGCTTCAAATGTCCCAGAAAACTAGGGGATTTTTGTGTTTGGGGTATCCCTAGTTCTGTTGCACTGTGAAATGAAGTGGTGAAATTGGCTTCTATTTTGTCCCTGTTGTGAAACATTATAACCTTGAAAAGAATCCTTTTGGGGAGGCAGTACTGGGGATTAAATTCAGGACCTTTCTAGGCCAGCCATTCATTGATTCCCTCATTCATTCATTTTGATTTTTGAGAGAGGGCCTCCCTATGTAGTTTAAGCTGGTTTTGAGCTCACTATGTAGCGCAGGCTGTCCTTGAACCTGTAACCATCCTCCTGCCTCAGCCTCCTGAGTGCTGAGATAACTTTGTGTATCGCTATACCCAGATCAATTTTTTATTTTTTATGCTACTGGGGGTTGAACCCAGGTCCTTGTGCTTGCCACGCAGGCGCTTAGAGCTCTGAACTATCTTCCCAGCCCCAGGCTGGAACCTTTTGAGAAAGCAAAGAACATTGCAGAAAGGATTTCTGTTGTCTTTCATTATGTTTTTTATTTATTTTTATTTTATTTTTGTGGTAGTGGGGATTGAACTCATCTGTTGTCTTTCAAAAGCCAGCAAATTCTTTTGAAACCTTTCTGCTAATCCCTAGGATTTAATGTGAGCAGGAAAGGCACATTTCCAAGAAGCTGAGTCTATTAATGATAACAATTTTTTAATACGTGAGTGGGATATTTTCCAAGATTACCAGTTTTTTTATTTTTTTTTTTTATTTTTTTTAGGTATAAGACACAAGTAGAATTTTTTATGTAATTTTAGATTTGCTGTGTGGCATTCAATAAGGTATTTAAAACCTATTCAAAGCTATATATATATATTTTAATGCAGTACTAGGGATTGAATCCAAGTGCTCACACATAGTAGGCAGATATTCTGCCAAGGATCCTACAACCTCACCCTTTTTAAATTTATTTATTTATTTATTTTTGGTGGAACCGGGGGGATTGAACTCAGGCCCTTGTGCTTGCCAGGCAAGTGCTTATTCTACTGAGCTATCTCCTTCGCCCCAACCTTTTTAAATTTAGAAAAAATTTTAGACCAGGTTTCTATGGTGTTCAGGTTGGCCTCTAATTTGTAATACTTTTTATTTTTTTTAAAAAAAATTATGTATTTGGTACAGGATGTCAACTACATAGAAGATTCATGGTGATCTTCCTGTTTTCAGCTTCCCCATCGCTGGGATTACAGGTGTGCACTACCACACCAGGACTTGGGGCTGGCGCGGCATGTGGTACTGGGCATTGAACCCTGGTCCCTGTGCTTGCCTAAGCTGGCTTGTGATACTTTTGTCTCAGACTCCTGCATAGCTGGGATCATAGTTATGTGCACTTCTACCTGGTTTTTGCCTATGTGTAATGATAGGTCATTTTTCCTTTAGACCAAGCAGTATTTTCTTCAGGTTAAAAAAAAAGTTTTTGTCTTTTTGAGACAGGGCCATGATTTGTAGTGTACACTGGTCTTGAACTTAGTACATAGCACAAGCTAGCCTCAAATTTGGCCATGATCTACCTGCCTCAGCGTCTTAAATGTGGTGTGTGCCACCATATCCAGCTTGAAATAATAGTCTTTTGATTGGGGACTTGAAAACATACAGATGGAGAAAAGAAATGGTTTTGAGTGATTTGATGTTTGGTGATGGACCTGATAGTAGAGGAAAAGGGAGAAACCAGAATGACTCCTAATCTCAGTAGAGCAATTGAATGTAAGTAGCAGAATAGTGGAAGAGGGCATACTTTTAGCTTGGGCAGTTATTTGACTTATTTAATTAAGCCTTTGTTTTCCTCTATTCCTGTTATTAAGAGTTACTGTAATTGTTTAGTAGATTACAAGTTGGCAGTCAGGGCAGCCTAGGATAGTGTTAGATAAAATAGCATGCACATTGAGATAAGAGTTAATTTAAGTATTTAGTTAAGCTTAGAAATGAATACTCAGTAGTGGCATTGTGCCTGTAATCCCAGCACTTGGGAGGCTGAAAAACAGGAAGGATCACTGCAAGTCTGATCTGTGTAGTGAGACCCTGTAGACCTTATACTAAATACATTTAAAAAAAAAAGGAAGAAACAAAGGCTGTTATACCAAGTGGAAAAGAGATAAATCTTACTTTGAATTTAAAGCTTGGCAGCTGATTTCATTTTCACATATGTGAAAATGATCAGTATTCTATTTTAAAATCTCCCACACCTGTCTCTTCCATCTCATCCTCTACCAAGCAATCAAGATTAATTTCTTCTGCTTTGAGTGACCATGGACTTTACCTGCTTTCCATGGCATAACTCTTCCACCAGTTGTTAATGGAAGAAACTCACTGGCATAAATTCTTTACAGCTTCCAAGAGGTTGGTTCCTGTTCCTAGCAAGATGCTGAACTGGTATGACCTCTGGCTCCTTTTCCCAAATCATTCTTGGAGGAACTGTAAAAGGGAAAGTACTGTGAAAACAGATGTGTGATGGGGGCTGGTTCAAACTGATGGAACTAGAGGACTGGCCAGAAACAAAGTAGGTACAGCTGTGAGAATAAAACCATGGGGGATGGAACTGTTGGAACATAGCCGAGGTTATTTTCTGCTTTTTTACCTTGGAGTTACTTTATCTTTTCTTGCACCTGCTGTGTACACAATCTTAGTCTAGCTTCTCTTAAGTATAAAATGAAGCTTTACAGAAACCCATTTTTGAGAGGAGCTGAGAAAATAATTGCAATTAGGTCATTCCTTCTCCTCTTCCATCTCCCCTTTCTATTCTTCTTTCCTCCTCCCCTTCTTCCTCTTCTTTCTTTTCACAAGGGAATAAGCCCGTAAAGCCCTGATCTGAATGGTGATTGCAGCGGTTCATCACTCTTTGTGGAGATTACGTTCCAGACCCCCTAGCAATAAGTGAAAATTAGCAAAGTGGTGATGCTATATTTATTTTAGAGAGTGTGTGTGTGTGTGTGTGTGTGTGTATGGGGGGAGGTGGAACTGGGGATTGCACTCAGGCCCTTGTGTTTGCCAGGGAAGCGATTAATTCTACTGAGCTATCTCCCTGACCCTATTTGTGTATATTTTAAGGCTTTATAAATCCTTCCCACACTCTTATAAAACTTTCCCACACTTTTAAAAACACTTCTAATGTTCTTAACCATGTCCTAAACTCGACCTATGTAATTTGAACAACATATGTATTACATATACTGTATTGCAAAATCCCATGATACAGTAAAAAAAATCCACAATCAATAATTTAGAGTAATATTTTTTGAAAACCCATGAAACAGTGGGTCTGCTGAAATCCAACATAAAATAATGAGGGACTACTGTATAAGGAGGAGTGATTGTGGTCTGAGTGCCTAGTGTAGTGATCATATCTTTCCTTCCTCCAGTTTACTGGGGCTGATGTGCACTGAGTTTCCTCCATGTACTTTGCTTGCCAGTGTAGGTGATCTCCACCAGGAAATAATAGACAGCTGAAAAGCACAGATATTTTAGTTGAGATTTACTTCATTTAGTCTTTCTTGTAATTGTTTTTTAGTTGAAGTTTGTTTTCTGGTTGTTTTACCACTGAGTTAAGACCCAAGAGCATAGATATTTTAAGAGAAAACCAGTATTATCTAGGCTTCTTTGGAACAAATATTAGAACAGATGGACCAGGAGATTAAAGTTAGACCAATAATCATCCCAAAAGAAATGAAGATCAGTATTAAGAACTTGAAACAAGATAAGCAGGGGTTTAGAGAAACACATATTAAGCATAAAAAGTACAAATGGTTGGAAAAAAAGAAAATCAAAATGGGTTACCTGTGGCATGAATATAATGGAGAAATAAAAATCTCCGAGAGTAAGGGAAAAAAATACAAAGGAAATGGTAAGAGATAAGGATAGTAGATGTAGAAGGACTCACATCAGATTTCCTAAGGGTTTTAGGGAAATTATGTAAATAAGGAAGTTCTTGAAGAGATAATAGAATAATTCTCTTCTTTAGAATAAAAAAAGAAAGCCCTCAGATTGGAAGATTTTGTTAAGAGTGCAAGTGATGACAGAAATAATTAAACTTAACATGGTAGTCAAGACAACCAGAGCAAAAGAAAATCAGTAGAGGTGCAGAACAGATCATATACAATGGAACAAAATTAAATTGATAACACTTTAGCGGCATCACCCAAGAGGACAGGTGTGTTTCAGAGTACTGAAGGGAAGTCTAGAGTTTTATAGTCAAGCACATTCATTTAAATAGGGAATGACAAACATACATTCTTAAATGCATGAGGGCTTAGAAACTGCTAAAGCGCTGTGTTGAAGACAGTACTGAGAGTCCAACCCAAAAACTTGTAAAAGATACATGAAGTGAAGGTGATTAGATTTCTTGCTTTTTCTTTTTCTTTCCTCTTTTTTTTTTTTTTGCTGGTGAGTGTCTTTTTGAGATAGTCTCTTGCTATGCAGTTCAAGCCGGCTTTGAGCTCACTTTGTAGCTGAGCCCAGGCCAGTCTTGAACTTGAAACGATCTTCTGCCTGACCTTCCCGAGTGCTGATAGATTTCTTGTATTGTTTATTGCTGTGAAGGCAAAGGGAGAGAGAAAAAAAGCCAGCTGCCTGTATCCCAGAATTTAAACTGCAGATGATATTCTGCTGAGTTTTTTAATGAATTCTTAATGAAGGTAAGTACATATTAAAACATTAAAAAGGACAAATTAGAATGCAAGAAACATCACATATATACTAATCAGGTTAAAGGACTATACTCACCAGTTAAATAGTAAAATTGTCCTTTCAGTCTTTTAAGTCCTCAAGATATAAAGGACATTCCAAAAGTTTTTTTTTTTTTTTTTTTTTTTGGTGGAACCAAGGATTGAACTCAGGCCCTTGCACTTGCCAGAGAAGTGCTTATTCCACTGAGCCATCTGGCCCTCCAGAAATTTTTTCTTCCCTAAAAGTTTTTAAGAACACGTGAAGATTGGCAATAACAGGTTAGGAAAAGACAGACCTAGAAATATTAAACAAAAGAAAGTTTTCATGATCATAGTGATAGAGAAAATAAACTTCAAGACAGCATGTCTTACTTGGGGTAGAAAGTCGTTACATTATGAGTCACTACATAATGACAGTTTGGCAAGAAAATACAATTTAAACCATAGTGCCTATGATTAAAAACCCTTAAAATGGATGAAGCAAAATTATTAGAATCTCATTTCTTAAGTAGACAAACTCAGAACCATAGTAGATTTTACTGTGTCTCTTATTTGTAGATCAAGCTGACACATTAGCAAAGATACGTAAGCTTTTTACCAACAAATTTAACTTGCTGAACAGAGTTTGCAAACAGCTATGGAATTGATACCCACCAGGCCATGTTGAAAGCCATAACAATTCCAGAGCTGCATTCCATGTAGACATTGTTCTCACCACACAGCAGCTGGATCAGAAATTCATCACAGAAAAAAGAAAAATACCATATGCATAAAGCATAGTTACAGAACTCATAAATTTCCAGGAATTGATCTCAGGCCCTTGCGCTTGCCGGGCAAGTGCTTATTCTCTGAGCTGTCTCCCCGGCCCCAGTTTAAAGAATTAGTGTAAAGACTTACTAAAAATGAGTATACATACATATGAGCTGAATCAAAAAATATAGCTCTAAGACATACACAGTGGCACAACCCTATATTCTTTAGTTACTTGGAAGGCTGAGGAGAGAGGACTAATTGAGCTCATGAATTGGAGACCAATCTGGGCAACAGTGAGACCCCAGAATCAAAAAAAGTTCAGAATGGGTAATCTGTAGCTTTAAACACTCAAGAAATAAGTAACTTCAGAAAATAGAAAATGGCTAGGATAAGTGTTGGAAAAATAGAAGAGGATTAAAAAGTGGATATTGGAAAGAAAAAGTAAAATTAAAAAAATCAAAGTAAAAAATTATTTTTATTGGGAAAGTGGACAGTTTTTTTTAACAAGACATTTAAAAAATGAGCTGTCACAAATACAAGGGACAATAAAGGCTTAAATAACATTTATGAAGCAGTGATTAAAAATCTTGCCATAGAAAATACTGCATTATAAAATTTTATGATTGTAAGGATTTTTTAGTACTTGGCATTGAACCTAAAGCTTTCATGTTGAGCTACATCCACACCCAGTTTTTATTTTGAGATGGTATTACTAAGTTGCTCAGGCTGCACTTGAATATGCAACCCCCTGGTCTCAAAACTTCCAGAGGGCTGGGGAGATTCAGTAGAATAAGCACTTGCCTGGCAAGTCCTGAATTCAATCCCTATTATCGCAAAAAAAATGAAACAAAACTTCCAGAGAGCTAGGATTATAGGCATGCATCATCAAGCCTTGTTTGGGTTATACATCTTACAAGTGAAGCTCTTTCAGTCTTTTAAAGACCAGAAATCCTTGCTTTTTCAGTTTTTAAACACAGAAAAATAAGGACTACTTAACTCATAGTGAGGTCCTGGTAACACTGACATCCAAACTAGACACAGTAAGCTGGGCGTGGTGGTGCAAGCCTGTAATCCCAACACTCAGGAGGCTGAGGCAGAAGGATTGTTGTGAGTTCCCAGACCAGCCTGAGCTACAAAATGAGCTTAAGGCCAGCCTGAACTGCATAGTGAGACCCTGTCTCAAAAAGACAAAAAAAAAGCTAGATACAGTGACAGTGGCATCTTAGAGACACTTCATATTTATTAATACAGACTTTACAAACAATACTAGCATATCCAAGGCAATAGTGTGAAACAAGGATAGTACACATCTGGGTACAGTGGCACACCCCTTTAGTCCCAGCTGTTTGGGGGGCAGGTTGCATTTGAATGACAGTCCAGTGGCCTGGGGAACTTAGTAAAACCCTGTCTAAGAAGAAAAATGAAAAAAATCAGGAATGTAGTTCAGGCCTTTCTGGATTCAATCACCAGTAATGCCTAGACAAGAATAGGGATAATACTTAAAAATCAAATTGGGTGTATATCAGATGTACAAGGACTAAACATTAAG
The DNA here is from genome assembly GCA_004027165.1 of Ctenomys sociabilis. Classification (NCBI taxonomy): domain Eukaryota; kingdom Metazoa; phylum Chordata; class Mammalia; order Rodentia; family Ctenomyidae; genus Ctenomys; species Ctenomys sociabilis. The sequence goes on from PVKA01008886.1 coordinate 30,802, forward strand.
AAATCTATAGAGGGAATTTAAATTTCACATAAATAGGCAGAAGAACAAAAGATATCTCAAGTTGAGAGCAGTGGTGTAAACCTAAAAACTGCTAACACTCATACTGGGAGGGAGAATCACTTGAACTCAGGAGCTTGCAACCAGTGTGGTAAGCATAGGGAGACCCTTTCTCAAAACAAGAAAAGAGGAAGATAATAGGTGCAAGAAAGACATTTTTACGATTTAAGAAAATTTTAGAATATACATTGAATTTTATTTATTTATTTATTTATTTATTTATTTATTTATTTATTTATTTGCTGTACTGGAGATTGAACTCAGGACCCTGCACTTGCCAGGCAGGTGCTTATTCTACTGAGCTATCGCCCTGGTCCTATGCATTGAATTTTATTTTATTTTTAATTTTTTTGTATTTTTAGGGAAGGGTCTACAGGGTGTTCAGGGTCTCACTACTAGATCAGACTTTAGTGATCTGCCTGTTTATAGCTGGGATTACAGGTGCGTGCCACCACACCCAGTCTCATTGCCGCTGTCTCAGCACGCCCTGGGGGCAGGGCCATACATTCAAACTGATGCATAGTAAAAGGTACATTAATAGAGTACCAAGTGATTTTAAAGCATGTATACAGTGTATTTAAAAATCAGATTACTCAGAATATCTATAAATATTCAAAACCTTAGCTTTCTTTGTTGTTTTTAATTTGTTGTGCAAGCCTGTAATCCCAGCACTTGGAAGGCTAAAATAGGCTTTCCATGAACTTGAGGCCAGCTTGGGCTCCATAATTCAAGGTCTGTCTGAATTACAAGAGTGAGACTGTCTCAATTTTTTTTTTTTATTCTCGGGATGCAACCCAGGGTCTCCCACATGCTTGGCAAGTGCTATACTGCTTAGCTGTGACCCAATTCCCTAGCTTCTTGAAGTATTCAACAAAAGCATTTTGTAATTTACCTTTCATAGTATGTTCTTAGTGAAGAAGACAAAGAGCCATGCAAAACAAATAAAGAGTAACTATTGAAAAATAGAAGAAAGTGTTTAGTAGATGCAGGGGCTGGGTGTTTGATCCTTGGCACCGGCTCTGCCCCTGGGGTTCACTGAGACAGCAATTGAGACTGGGCATGGTGGTACGTGCCTGTAATCCCAGCACTTTGGAGGCTGAAAAACAGGATCACGACAAGTCTGATCTGTGGTAGTGAGACCCTGTATACCTGGTACTAAATACATACAAAAGAAAAAAGAAAAATAGAAGAAACCGTGGTGTGCTTGCTTAGTACTTGTGTACTGTGGTTCAGTCCCCAGCAGATGAAAAGGGGGAGAGGAGATCAATCATTCATTATGTTTAAAGTCAAGGGGCCAGGGAGGTGGTTTGGTAGATATGGTCTGAGTCTAATCCCCAGTTACCCCTCCAAAAAAAAGTGGAGACAAAGATGCCTGATATGTGTACTCAACACTGGTGATAAGCAGTATGAGTAAGACATGATAGAGACATGAGAACTACAAAGGCATAGATAGGAAGAAGGAAAAACTTGGTGTTCATCTGTGGTAAGATGGTTTAGGATCTACAGATAAATATAGAATTACTTAAGTTTATTGAGATCACTAGATAACAAGATTAATGAAATTCATTTGTTCTCTGCCAAACCAGAACATGAACTTTATTTATTTATTTTTTTTAATTTATTTATTTTTTTATTTTTTGGTCTTTTTGAGACAGGGTCTCACTATGCAGTTCAGGCTGGCCTTAAGCTCACTTTGTAGCTCAGGCTGGTCTCGAACTCACAACAATCCTCCTGCCTCAGCCTCCCGAGTGCTGGGATTACAGGCATGCGCCACCATGCCCGGCTCAGAACATGAACTTTAGAAGCAATACACATATGCAAAACTTTTAAAAGGAAAATTATAAAAATTTGTTAGAAAATAATGTCCTGGGCCAGGGAAATGGCTCGGTAGAATAAACACTTCCCTGGCAAGCGCAAGGGCCTGAGTTCAGTCCAGTTCTGCGAAAAAAAAAAAAAGGAAATAATGTCCTTAATAAACAAAGGAACATAACATGTATATGAAGCAGTTCACTGTAGTTTCATTCAAGATCTCAAGGATATTTATGAAATATGATAGTAAAATTTTTATTGAAGACTTTATAGTCTAAAGATAATAAGTCCTTTCTAAAAGGAACAGAGAAAGAACTTGTCCTCCCAGATAACCTTCTTCAGATAACTTCTCAGAGCATATAGTGTCCAAATGTATGAGTTGGTATAGAATAGAATAGTCAGACACTGATGTATGTGTGGAAAATCTGGTAGATATCAGAGGTGACTGCTAGTAAAAAATAAATTGCCCTATGGCTATCCTTGTAAAAGTAAAATAAAATAGGAAAAAAAATCAATTCCAAACTATGTAAGGATTTATTTATTTATTTTTATTTATTTATTTTTGGCGAACTGGGGATTGAACTCAAGCCCTTGTGCTTGCAAAGCAAGCACTTACTCTACTGAGCTATCTCCCTGGCTCCTATTTAAGTATTTAAGCAGCATAAAGTTTAAGAATCCTAGTAGATCCTACTCACCTTGACCTAAATGGAGTGTATAGGAGAATATAAGATTTTGGGAAGTAAATGATAGTTTGTAATGTTAATTGTATTATTCATAATAGTAAAAGCAGAGAAAGATGCTTTTCACATTCAGTATAATACCAAAATCAAAATGAATAAACAGTGAACTAAACCTGGAAAATACAGGAGTGAAATAAGGCAGAAACAATAAATTACATATATATGAGCTAAAGAGGGCAAGCACATGCCTAGACAGAGGCAGTGGTGGTTACTAGGTGGTGGAGAAGGGGCATTGTAGTGGGTAAGGAGTTTCAGTTGGGGCTAATGAAATAGTTCTGGATATGGGTACTGGCAGTGGTTGTATAGCTTTGGAAAATACTCAAAGACACTGAATTATATCTTTAAAAGTGATTAGATTGGTACATTTTGTTATATACAGTTTCCCATGATGAACATTTAAATGAATTAAAGTGACAATTGTTTTAGTGAAATAGTAACCCTAAGTTACTTACAACTTTACTGCCTTTATTTTACTTTTTTCAAAGAGCAACTAAAGATAACATACCTTTCAAGATTCCATTTTGATTTTGTAAAGTGTGTAAGAAGGAAACCAAGGAAATAAAAACACAAGATGATTGTTATAGAGAGGTAGGAGAATGGGATAGGGGTAATGCTCTTAAACGTTGACTTTTTCAGGTCCTACTTTATGGGTGCTTATTAAATTATTAGAGATAATTGAGTAAAACTATGCTGTTGTAAGCCCAGTGTGGTGGTGGCGCAGGCCTATAATCTCCGATCTCAGGTTTGAGCCTAGTCTGGGCAGTTTAGTAACAGACCCTGGCTCAAAAAAATGGCTGGAGAGGCAGCTCACTGTGAAGGCCCTGAGTTTCTTATTGCACCCCTTTCCCAAAAAGGCTATTTATGTATGAACAGTAAGATTATGTACAGAATAAAGGGTAAAAGTTTTTATCTTAATTTTTTTTTTTAAGACAGGATCTCACTGTAGTTTGGGATGTCCTTGAGCTCACTCTGTAGTTCAGGTTGGCCTTGAGCTCTTTGTGATGATCCCCCTGCCTCAGTTTCCAAATGCTAGGATTACGAGCATATACCACCATGCCCATTGCTAATTCTGTTTGTTTTCACATGTAAAGGAGAAAAATATTGCTAAGGGGGTGTTTATAGAGCTTGTTAGTGTGAAATCTGACTAACAATTTACTAATTTTGTGAATGAGGCAAATATGGTAGAATGTATACTTCCCTTGCTTCATCTTTAAAATAAATATACATCATTGGGTTTAGATATGAAATAGATTTATACAGATAAGTAAGTACCTGTACAAAGTAAATTCAAGTCTGCATTTTTTGGACTATACAATGCTGTGTAATAATTTATTTACTTATAGAAAGGGTCTTGCTATGTAGTATGCTATGTAGCCCAGTCTGGCTTCAGACTTTTGGCCATTTTTCTGCTTCAGCTTTTTGAGTCCTTGGACTACCATGCCTGACAGCACACCCAAAATTTAGTGAGTTGAAACAATCATTGTATTTCTTAGGATTCTCTGGCTGCCAGGCTGAGTTGGACGGTCCTGAGTGGCCAGTCCATCAAGTAGCCACAGTCAGGTGGTATCAGATCAGGCTGAAACGTGTGGTTCTTTGAAGGGCATAGCTTAAAGTCTTGGGTTTAGCTGCATGGCTTGGCCTTTCCCTCTCCATTCAGCCTTTTCATGTAGTCTCCAATAAGATAACCAGGTTTCGGGGACCTTTGAAAGCATCAGAGCTTGCTGAGGCAGATTGACTGGAGTTTAGGACCAGCCTGGGTTACATAGTGAGTTCAAGGCTATTCTGACTTACATAGACCCTGTCTTAAAAAAAATAAATAAAAATTAAGAATAATAGTAAAGGAAAGCACCAGAAATGAAGTTGCCTGACTAGAATTGGTGTCTTGTCTATGCATTCCATTGATTAACTTCAAGTTGCGAGCTAGTGCAATGATGAAATTCTTTGGGGGCTATTTTTGAAAACCATTCACACTTTTTTTTTTTAAGGAAAGGGTCTACAGGGTGTTCAGGGTCTCACTGTTAGATCAGACTTGTAGTCATCTGCCTGTTCATAGCCTTCAAAGAGCTAGAATTATAGGCATGCGCCACCATGCCAGGTCTCCATACTTTTTTTTTTTTTTTTTTTTTGTGGAACTGGGGATTGAACTCAGGCCCTTGCACTTGCCAGGGATGTGCTTATTCCACTGAGCCATCTCCCCAGCCCTGCACACTATTGTTAATATTTTATTGTTTGCACTCTATTATTATATGCTTATGATACATAACAAACACTGTGCATTCATCCTGGGAAATTGGTACAAACATACTACATCTTGATCCTTTTTACTGCTTCCCTACTCATTACTATTAATGTTACCATCCACCATGTTGCTATGCCATGTTGCCCTAATGTCAGCTGGAAGTGTTGGGCATACATGCATTAATAGATGCATAACATATACATATGGACAGATGCTATGTTCTGTAACTGTATATTTTTTGGTGCTGTGGATTGAACCCAGGGCCTAGGGCCTGCAGAAGGGAACTTCAATTGATTTTTTTTTTTCCTTTGGAGATAGTTTACTTCACCAAATGTCTTCAGGCTTAGATTATCAACTGCTGCCCCCACCTCCCAGCTAGAGGTGAAGGACAGAGTCTGCAGGTGCTGGTACCCAGAGGTCAAGTCAGTTTCATTCCCTTAGGCAAGAGAAGGAGGGGTCCCATCTGGGAAGGAGGTCAAGTCAGTTTCATTCCCTTAGGCAAGAGAAGGAGGGGTCCAGTTTGGGAAGGAACGGAATAAGCCTGGACAAGTCTAGGGTTTCCTTTTCTGACTGTTCTGTGTGCTATAAAGACCCCAGCACATCTGTATGTGTGAGATGGTAGTTTGAAGCAAATAGGTTTCTCCATTTCCTCAGAGCTAGTTTCGAATAAATCTTTTTTCTTTTGTGTTAAGATCAGTATTTCTCTGGTTTGTTCAGCAGTGAGGAAATAAACCTGAGTATGAAATTTAAGGGACCTATATGTAACATTAACACTGGAATATATTAATAAACAGGGAGATAAAAATCTCTATACACTTTTAGCTTTGTTTTTTTTTTTTTTAACATAAGTAATTTAAAATGTATATTAGTTGGTAAGAGTGGTAAAGAAAAAGCAAAGAAGGAGTTAGAGAATACTGAGTTTTGGGATTTGCATTTTTAAAAGTGGATCATTACAGCTGAGTGTGTGCCTATAATCCTAGCACTCTGGAAGGGTGAGCCTAGGATTCCAAGCTTGAGTCCAGCCTGAGCAGTTTAGCAACTTTGAAACAGTCTCAAAATTTCAAAAGAAAGCCACTTTGGAATCTTCTGAGAGTGTTGTCTTTTTGTATGCTAATGACTACTAGCTGTCAGCTTCTAGGTGCTGTGGGTTAGAACTACTCACAAGGAGAATTGTAGTGGGATTACTGGCAGCATTAGTAGTGGTCTTTTCAGGCCCCTGCTTTCAACTGTGGTGGGGAGGTGGGAAGAGGTGGGTGGGGCCTGATAAGTTGATCTAATGCCAATGAGTTCTACCAGTGAATGTTCTGTAACTGTACCCTTGAGCATGGTTTGCCCACAAAGAGTGTGGAAACTTCATGGTCATGAAGGCTCCCTGTGCACCTCCATCAGGTCTGCATTGTTGTCCTATAATAAACTTTAAGTGTGATTCCCTAGGTTCTGCGAGTCTTTAGCAGATTCATCAAACCTGGGAGGTTCAGGGGCATTTATAGCCAGTTGGTTAAGCTCAACCATTGGAAATGGGGCAGTCTTGAGGGACAGCCCAGAACTTGTGAAATGGGATGCTATTTCCAGGTAGAATTAAGGGACACCCAGGCATAATAGTGTATGCCTGTAATCCCAGTACTAAAGAGGGTGAGCTAGAGGGAACACCTTGAGTACAAGGCCAGCCTGAACTGCTGCATAGCAAGACCCTGTGTCAAAAGGATACTCAACCCAGGTCCCTTGCAAAATTGGTTGTCATACTTCTTGGTGACCATAGATCATAGAAATCTTCTATGTTGATTGTAGAGTGAGCATATATGAGAAACTGAGTTTATTTTTATGTTCTCTGAGGTGATCCACTGAGTTGTGGCACATTCCTGCAACCTCAGTTATTCAGGAAGGTGAGGCAGGAAGGTCTCAAATTTGAGGTTAGATGGGACAACTAACGTGAGATGTCTGCCTCCAGAAAGGAGGGAAGGACAGAGGAAAGGAGGAAGGAAGGGGTAGGGAGGGAAGAAAGGACAGTGGCAGAGTGATTGGCTAGCATGGATCAAGACTTGAGTTCAATTCCCAGTACCACAAGAGGGGAAAAAAAAACATGGATTAGTTCAGTAATAGTAGTGAAAAGCAGCAAGATCTTAGATGCCTTCTGGAAGATAAAACTTTATGAACTGGGTGTGGAATGTAATGATGGCTTCAGGCTTATTGAGGAGCACCTGAAAGGATGGAATTACTGTTCTGAGATGGTGGAGACTACAGGACTAGTAAGTTTAAGAAGGAGACCGGTTTAATTTTTGTACGGTTTGAAATGCTTTTAGAAACCAGCCTTAAAGGGAGTGTGGTGGTGTACCTGTAGCCCAGCACTCTGGAGGCTGAAACTGGAGGATCTTTGATTTTGAGGCAAGCCTGGTGTGCATAGTGTTTTCAAGGCCAGCCTCAACTGCATTGGGAGACCTTGTCTCGAAAAGAAAAGAGGGGGGCCGGGGAGATGGCTCAGTATAATAAGCACTTCCCTGGTAAATGCAAGGGCCTGAGTTCAATCCCTGGTTCTGCCAAAAAAACAAAAGGAAAAGAGAAAAAAAGCCAGGTTTAAAGCTGTAAGTTCTTATATCCTTTTGACTTCCCATTTTGTAGCGAAGGGGCAGGGAGAAATTTGTTTACTTTGTTGTAACTAAGCCTCAGAAGAGTAAGGGATCTTGTTAGATTAGCAGTGTGTGTGAGTTTTTCTAGGCCATCTGTCACACTTTCCTTGATGTGGCTTAAGTCACATTTTCATGGCCAGCAGTTAGTTGAATGTCAACTATTTCTCTGAAAAAAGGTTTAAAGGAAAACTCAAGTTCACTTGAAAATTTTATTTTCCTTTCTTTTATATGTATTTTAGGAGAAAAAGAACAGAGTAAAAACATTTAAGCTTTATTTTAATTTATGTTGCATCTTTTCCCTAATGATATATGTCTGTCTTGGTTTAATGCCATTTTGCAGGCTTGTGGTTGACCTGCCTTTTTTTTTTTTTTTTTTAGCTTACCTTAGAAGGCCACATTAACTGGTATTGAAAATGTTGACTCACTTTTCTTCTTCCATGCCTCCTGGAGACAAGTTCCAACTTGTCCCCAAGAGGTTTCCTTAAGTGTTCAGGGACCTTTATCCTGGTAGTTCTCCAGCTCTGCAGTCTCTGAGAGGTGCTCTTGAGCACCACCTAAAGGAGGAGATAACATACCATCTGATCGGTAGCTCTGGGAAGTAATAAGATGCAAATGTGGCTTTACCTGGAACAGGTTATTCATTATCTTCATCGTGAGGCTGGAGCATGCCCAAACCTGTTGCTGTTTCAGGCTTCACTTGAGGAGGAGTAGATGGTTCTTACTTAACCACCATAGGATTTTGCAGTTTTTTCTAAAGTAGAAAATAATCAGGTATGGAGAACTTCAGCATGGGTGTAGAGTGCTATGATGCATGTATTACAGTGTTTTTGTTTTTGCTTTTTTTTTCTTGCTGCCTGCTTTGTAAATGCTAAAGACATTGTATATGTATGTATATGTGTGTGTGTGTATACATATACATATATATGCATATACACACACACATACATATATTTTTTTTTCTTTTAGTTGTATCAACAAACTGAAATATCTTCACTGCCAAAATGACATCATATTCCACCTCTGCCCAGTGTTCAACATCTGAGAGTGCCTGCAGGATCTCTCCGGAGCGAATCAATCAGGTAGATCATTTGTGGCATTTTTGTATTTCTTGTACATTTTTAAGAAATTGAAGTGAGGCATATAACTGTGATTGTAGGTTGTTCAGAATGGTAATCTGGAAAACTAGTAGTGTGTTTTAGGTTAGACGTGGATAGTAGAGGGTTTTTTTTTTTTTTTTGAGACAGGGTCTGGCTATGCAGTTCAAGCTGGCCTTAAGCTTACTTTGTAGCTCAGGCTGGTCTCGAGCTCGCAACAATCCTTCTGCGTCAGCCTCCCAAGTGCTGGGATTACAGCATGTGCCACCACGCTCGGCTTTAAAAATCAGTTTTTAAAAAATGTAAATTTATAATTTAAATTTGAGTAGTGGCAAATACCTATAATCTCAGCACTCTAAAAGTTGAGGTAATATAAATGAGTTTGAGCTCTGTCTGGGTGGCTTAGTAAGACCTTACCTCAAAATTTTATTTTACCAAAAAAAAAAAAAAAAAGTTTTTATTTTACCTTTTTTTTTTTTTTCTGTTTTGGGTTTTGAGACATGGTCTTTCTGTGTAGTTTAGGCTAATCTTAGAGTTACTGTGTATCCCTGGCTGACTCAAACTGTTGGCAGTCCTCCTGCTTCAGCCTCCTGAGTGTAGAATTACAGCTGTGAGTATAGATGTACTGCCACACTAGGCTTCTATCTAAAAATTCTAAAAAGGACAAGGGGATATATATAGCTCAGTGCCACAGGGCAGGGTAGGTTGAGGACCTTGTATAAAACCAAATCCTAGATGAAAAAGGTATAATTGTAAAAATGAAATACATATTGGGAGAAAAGTGTATGAAACTTCAGAATGAGGGAGTTCTTAAAATGAAACCAAGGATGTTCTAAGAGGAAGACAGAAATGTTTGACCATACAAAATTAAAAAAAAAAAAAAAAAAAATTGTATACTATGGACACATGGCATTGCCATTGTGGAAGAGTGCAACAATGCCAAGCTGACTCTGACTGTGTATTGTGAGTCTGGATTGTGATGGTAGCCATGGTCACTCCTGGGTTCTGAGGATGCCTAGATGGATGTTTAGCTTACATGTTTAGAAGTGGTGGGAGCTGCAAGCCAGGTGTATGTAACATGAAGGGAGCTGTATGAGATTACCAGAATTCCAGCCCATCTGCCTTCTGGATACTGAGATAGAAGTGGGTAGGCTCCAGCCTGTGGTATAGTATTTGTACCTCCTTTGTTGATGGATTTATTCTGCTGGAATATATAACATGACATCTAAACTTCATATGAATTGTATCTGAGACCCATTAGCCTGCCTCAGCTTTTATTTTAGATATGGGGTTAACTGGTCTCATTCTGTAAGTTTTCTGTCTGAAGAGTAAAAGTTACCCAGATAGAAGAATTTTTATTGTTCAAAAATATAGGGTAAAAGCCAACCAACCAAACAAAAAAATATAGTAGTTGTTCTACACCTTTCTGATGTGCAGTTTAATTATAGTTGTATGTATTATGCAAGGACACACTCTAGAAAACCATATACTTCTCTTGTCTCTCACATAGAGCTGCCTCTTCGTTCTTTGCTGCCACAGCTAGCTCACTGTTGAAACTGACACTTCTTTCCTTCTTCAGCTCTTCAGTGCCTTTTGGCTACCACAGCAAGCTTGTGTGGCATTTTATACACTTTGATAACACCCAGAGAATTTACAGCTATCTTATTTTTAATTCTCAGTAGAAAGTAAAAACATTTCTTTCATTTGGTTTTCCTATTGGACTTACTGTTCTTGTTTTGTTTTTGAGATAGGGTCTCACTGTATAGTACAGGCTAGCTTTGAACTCACTAAGTAGTCCAGGTTTACTTTGAACTCATGGCAGTCCTCCTGCCTCAGTCTCCAGAGTGCTGGAATTACAGGTGTGCTCCACCATGCCCAGTTTGTACTTAGCCTTCTTTGAGTTTTTATTTTTTTTAAATTTATGTATTTGATATAGGGTCTCACTACACAGCTTGTACTCATAGTGATCCTCCTATTATCAGCCTCCCCAGTGTTGAAAGGCATGCACTACCATGCCTAGTCTCCTTGGCTGGCTCAGCACACACCTGGGGATGGGGCCGGCATGGATCCCAGGTCTCTGCACTTGCCTGAGTAGGTGCTGAGTCCGCTGAGCTAGATAGCCAGCCCTTCCTTAGATTTTTAAATCAAAACTCATGTATGTTTATCCATAGTATAAACTTACATGGCTGAATTAGCAGAGACCAGAGAAGGGCTACTACAGAGTACTGAGGTTTTTTTCTTGTGTATTTATTTGTAGTGGTACTGAGGAATGAACCCAAGGCTTAGTCACTGAGCTACATCCACAGCCTTGTTAAAAATTTTTTATTTTGAAAGAGGGTCTTGCTAAGTTGCCCAGGCTGGACTTGAATTTAGGATTCTCCTGTCTCAGTCTGACTGCTGGGATTATAGGTGTGTACCAGCAGACTTGGTTTTCCTTTCCATTCTCATCACCTCTCTCATATCCCAGCTGGAATATTAGAGAATGATGGATAGTAACATAATGTTATTATTAATTAGATCCAGTTACTCTATTTTTGTTCCTATCTTTATTAATGTCCAAAATATGAAAAGTTATATCCCAAAAGTAGTGTTAAGAATTACTTATAGTAGCTCAAATTATGAACCATTTAAAAGTTTAGGATGAGTCAGCAAACCTTCTACATAGGGCCAAAAAATAAATATTTTAGGTTTTTGTAAACTCTGTTTTGTCTGTATAACTTCTCAACACTGCTGTTCGTAGCATGAAAGCAGCTGTAGGGCAGTGTGCAAATTAGTGGGCATGCTGTGTTCTAATAAAATTTTGGTTTACAAATGTAGTGCAGGTGTAGTTTATCATCTACTCTAGATAAGTAGATAATAAAAAATATACATGAATGGTGCATTTTGTACTCACTAAAAATTAGTCATGAATACAGGCATTATATTTGAAAGTAGAACAAAAACATCCAAAATTATGTAGCTAAAGGTTCCACAGCCTGCACAACTAGTCAAAATATGGGAAAGGATATCTATCTATCTATCTAATTTTATTTATCCATGTATTCACTGCTGGACATTTTGGTTGCTTCTGTCTTTTGTTTGGGAGTAATGCTACTGTGAACTCTGGTGTACAGATACTTAGTTTTTTTCATATACAACTAAGAGTCATATATGGCAATTGTATTTAACTGTATGAGAACTGTCAACTATTTTTTACAGCAGCTACACCATTTTACATTTCTACCAGCAGTGCACATAGGTTCCAGTGTTTCTATATCCTCACCCAAAACTTACTTTCTTTTTCTTTTCTTTCCTTCCATTGACTTTCTGTCCTTCTGTCCTTCCAGTCTTTGGGTTAAATTCAGGACCTTCACACTGAGCTACATTCTCAGTCCTTTTTTATTTTTAATTTTAAGACAGAACCTTACTGAGTCATGAAGTTGCCCACAGTGGGCTGAAACTTGAGCTCATTCTACCTTAACCTCTCAGAGTGCTGGAATTACAGACATGCGCCACAGACATGTCTGGGCAGCCCTTATATTCTTAAAAAAAAAAAAAGAAAATGTAGCCGTCATTGTGTGATTCTGTTGTTTTTTAAAAATACAATTTATTAGGAATCAGCAGGTAATTGATCACTCATAATTATTTTATATATTGGAAGATTGCCTTATTAGGTGATAAGTTTCCTAGGATTTTTAAAAAATGCATGTAAGGAAGTTTTTTGGTTCATTGGAGCTTCAGAAGCCAATCTAGTTGTAAAGTAAATTTATTTTCTATGTTTTTGTCAGGTACGACCAAAACTGCCACTTTTGAAGATATTGCAGGCAGCGGGTGCACAAGGTGAAATGTTCACTGTTAAAGAGGTAAGACAGCGAAGAAGTTCTCAGTTTTAAAAACAGTTGAGTATCATTGTGAAATCAGTTCCACTGTTAGGATTATATGGGGCAACTTTTACTCCATTTTAAAGATCATCATGCTAAATTGAACTTTGTATTTCCTTTAGACTTCCTTTTGAAGTGTCTTATAAGATTAACAATTATTCATTGATCTCAGAGTTAAAAGGCAAATGATGTATAGTTTAAAAATGGCACTGATGTACAAGATAACTCAGTCAGGCTAGAGTTTGATGCAGTGGTGTTTCATTATGAATATGTCAGATACTCATCTGAGCACTGCAACTTATTTTAAATTCTTATGCATTTAAATAACTTATTTAGCTTCTGATTTTTTTTTTTTAAAGACAAAAACAGATCTAATTCTTTGAGTAGAAAAGACTCAACATTAAAATGTTAATTTCTTGAAACTGTTTGCATTGATGTGGGGTAGATAGCTAGTCCTTCATGACAGAGGAAACAAAATTACCAAGTGTTTTTTCTTTTAAATGAAAAGATCCATCCCTTTCAGTACTGTTGCATTCCCAAATGATTACACCTCTCAAGGAAGTAAATCTGGAGGCATTTCAAAAAGAATATTTCATTTCCATCATTTATTTTATTCCATCCCACCCCTGGGGATGGAACCCAGGGGTTTGTGCATACTAGGCAAGTGCTGTACCACTGAGCTATGTCCTTAGTGCCCCACCCACCTCCATTTTTGTAATAAGTAGCTATAGTTATTGAAGATCACAGGATGCAAGAAGCAGGTAAAGGGAAAAAGGGACTTGAGAGGAATAGGAGTAAACAAAAGGCCAACCCTTTTATTTAAATTGAGTGTACCATTTTATACTGTATCTAAAATTTGAATACTATACGTAAGACATATCTAAGTTGTTACTAAAGTGTGGATTTATACCATCACTAAAGTTGTTAGGATGAATGGTTCCATTTCCTTTATTTGCATAGCAGCATTTGCTTGTGCTTATAGGATTTTTTTTGTTTTAGAACCCTAAAAGGGAATTTCTTGATTTTTTTAAAATATGGTTCTCATTATGTACATTAAAGCAGTATGTTACAGTGAGAATAGTAGTAGTATATACAAATGTAGACTACACTAGTGTTTTGTTTATTTTGTTTTGTTTTGTTTTGTTTTTTTGGTACCAGGGATTGAACTCAGGGCCTTGTACTTGCCAGGCAGGTGCTTATTCCCCAGCCCTAGACTAGTGTTTTAGAAAGTTCTATTTTAAATACTTGGGGGTTGACTTATTTTTTCCCAAGTTGAATGACTACAAAGAATTTTCTCCTGCTTCAGGGATGTAATTTTCTTATATTGCCTAGCTGATCAGATCTGAGAGGTCAGCTAAGTCATGCTACTAGAACATGTTTAGGAATGCACTGTTCAAGTATAATGGGAACCCTGTTAGAAAAAATATCTGGGGCTGGCCATGTAGCTCAGCAGATTAAAGTGCCTGCAAGCAGACACAGGGCCTGGGGGTTTGATCCCCAGGCCTGCCCAGTAGGCCCACCCCTGGAGCTTGCTGAGACAGCAGGTGAGACTGGGCATGGTGGCACTCACGTCTATAATCCCAGCTCTTGGCAGGCTGTAAACAGGTGGATCACTATGAGTCCCATCTAGCAGTAAGACCCTGAACACCCTGAGGACCCCTCCCTAAAATACAAAAAAAAAAAAAAGTTCTGTAAAGGATATTTAATAATTCCTTGAGAAGTTCCTAATGATAAAGATAAGTGTTAGGGGCCGGAGAGATGGCTCAGTAGAATAAGTGCTTCCCTGGCAAGTGCAAGGGTCCGAGTTCAATCCCTGGTTCTGGAAAGGAAAAAAAGAAAGGTCTGCTTGTGAGTTATGTGACAAGAGCTTAATCATTTAGGAAGAAAAGTTTTAGTCTGATAGTTTTAGAAAAACATTTCTTTTTTAACAAATTTAATTTTGTCATAAAATTGTTAACTATTGGCAAAAGGAACTAACCTAGAGGACATAATAAAGGTATATGAAATGCTTCACCTACATTTTAAACTTTTGAATTGTGAACTTACCTGGTTCCCTTAGGAAAGGCCAACTAGACTATGTATTTACTGAATGCCTACATTCTCTTGTGCACATACAGGGTTGATGTCTTATTAACCATTGTATATTTGCCAAAAAGAAATAAGTGGATATACATAAAAAGCCTGGTTGTGTGCCCCTGGACTTGGAAAATATTTATTTTGCCCTGGCAGATTTCAAATTTATTATTTCTGGTAATAGTATACAGACTCCTACATTTGAATTGGTAAGAAAAAATTTAAGGGATTGTAACAAATTCATCACATTTGTTTCATTGTAAGATTGTTCACATCTGAGCTAAAAAGTCAGGTCTGTTGCTGGCCATAAAGATAATGAGTGGGTCACTTAGTGATTTGTTGTGTGACTTTTCCTACATACCTTTGGAGCAGAGTACCTACTCTGACAGCCGCTCTAGCAAACTACTGTACTTCCTCATAATTAATGTGTGGTTGTGATAGCTGTTGGAAAGATAATTTATGGTATTTCATTCCCATTTAGGTAATGCACTATCTTGGCCAATATATTATGGTGAAGCAGCTTTATGATCCTCGAGAGCAGCATATGGTATATTGTGGTGGAGATCTTTTGGGAGAACTATTAGGACGTCAGAGCTTCTCTGTGAAAGATCCAAGGTAAAAAGAAGGGCAGATTGTATTTCTCACTCTGTCTTTTCTTTTTTTAAATTAATTTTATTGAGAAACAAATAGCAGTGAGTCAATTTCAAAGCCAATAGTAAGATAGTTTCAGTAATATATTGCAGATTGTATATCTCTGAGTGCTTTTACTTACCTAATTAATAGTGGTTAATAACACTGTGGTTCCTTTAGTAAACAAATAAGGACCTTCAACTATTAGGGTAGCCAGTGAAGCACTGGGAATGCAATAGTGAGCACACAGTCTTTTTTTTTTTTTTTTTTTTTTTTTTTGTAGTACCAGGGGTTGAACTCAAGACCTTGCGCTTGCCAGGCAGGTGCTTATTCTACTGAGCTATCTCCCTGGGCCCCACACAGTCTGATTCTACAGAGGTTATAGAGTTGTGATACAGATCCTCTTCCTCTTCTCAGTCAGATAATCATGCTACACTGCATGGTGCCAGTACACTGTGATCAGTACTACACAAGGAGTTCTGTTCATGAAGTCAGTTATATGCAGCAGTTTAGAGTGAGAGGCCTACCCAAACTTTCATATATGATGGTCAATCTGAAGCCATCCTTCAACTAAGCCCCTCTAATCAACTCAGCCCTCCAGCTCACAGATCAATGCCACTTATTCAAGGTCTTCTCACTCTAAACTGCCGCATATAACTGACTTCATGAACTGCTTTCTTCTCAGTGCATTTGTTTTATACTCTTGGAGTCTCTTCCACTTCTACTCTTCAGTTAAAATTTTAAATCTGAGTTTTGAATGAAGGATTAATTTTCAGAGGAGATCTACCCATTTATGTAACTATTATTAATGAAATGAAATGTATTGAAAAGCTTTTTAATGGGGCAAAATAGTCACAAGATTCTGGGCATTGATATCTTAATATTTAAATAATTAAAACATTTTTAAGCTGGGCTTAGTGGTACCTGCCTATAAACCCAGCACCCAGAAGACTGAGGCAGGAGGATCAGTGGAAGTTTGAGGCTAGTGATTTCAAGGTCAACCTGAAATACAAGAGTGAGACACTGTCTCAGATTGCCCTCTCCCCAAATTTCAGAGTACATATCTGTAATCCCAATTACTCTGGTGTCAGAGAGAAGAGGACTGCAAGTTTGAGGCCGGTTTGGGTAATTAAGACTTTGTCTTAAAATATTTCAGAGAGGTAGGAATGTGGCTTAGTGATAAAGCACCTGTGTGTTGTATCTTCAGTATTACAAAAACAAAAAAAGATCTAGAAAGATTTTTGTCTCTGTGCACCTAATAAAGTTGAGAGATAGTATGCCAGAAGTACATTTGATGGTTAGAAAACCTCTGATATCTTTATGTCATTTGGAGTTTGTTTGTTTGCTTGTTTGCTTGCTTATTTATTTATTTATTTATTTATTTTTAACAGCCCTCTCTATGATATGCTAAGAAAAAATCTTGTCACTTTACCCACTGCCACTACAGGTACGTTACAAATCTCTTTAGTCTGTATCACAGCTTTGAGTTCATGAGGGAGGGCAGGTGATGGGAAAGCAAGGAGGACAACATGGAAGTGTGATCTGATGTAACCAGGGTACATGTACTACCTATGCTATAGGGTGGTATACTGGATTCAGCTTTGCATTGTGAAAAATTTCAAACCTACTCAGCATAGAAAGATGCCTACTTTCCAGACCTAGTAGTAGTTAATACTTTCATAGCATCTAGACATAGCTTTTAAAGATCTCTTAACAGATTAGGACTTTCATATAAACTAGCATCCTAAATATATCCAACAAAGTTAATAAATGAAATTAATAATTATTCCATAATCTTTGATAAATGTATGAGTTTTTTCTTTTTCCCAGTGATTTAGCTTTTTTAAAAAGCTTATTTTTGACTTGTTCAAATTAAGATGGTAGAGTCCACATATGTTGCATTTAGCTGGTAGATGTAATGTGTCTTTAATCTGTAAAATTTAATCTTTTTATGTGAGAATGTGTGTGTGTTTGGTTTGGTTTAATTAATACTTTTTTTCAATAACAAAACTTTTATTTAAAAAAAAATCGCACATAATTGCTCATTTTCTTGGGTTACAGAATGCAGTAATTATCAAATCAGGGTAACTGACATGTCATCCTGAACTTCTCAGGGGTAATTTGAGATATACCATAAATTACTAACTATAGTCACTTTGGCCTTTATGGAAGAAATAGGTCATTTGTTCTGGAGAATATTCTTGAGTTGGCAGATTCTGTCTTCATATTATTTAGTTTCTTTGTCTTCCCTATTTTTGGTAAACATGAGTAAGTTGGAATTTAAATTTCTTTGCTAGATCTTTGTATATAGTGATTTGTACTTGTATTTTGTACATCTGAGTCATAAAAAGTCTGCTTTTCCCTTTCAGTTAAGGTTCTTTGGGCTCAGGTGCTTGAAGCCTGATCCACCTATTATAAAGACTCCTCCAAGAATCTTTCACTTAATCTGAATACTAATTTATTTAATCCTTTGCTTGATTCTAAACCTTTTAAATACTTCCCTTTGTGTTCATTAGGTTACACAGGAAACTGGTTGCTTTGGAGTCTGTCTCCAAGGTGGTGGTGTGCTGGAGATAGGTGAATAAACTAGATGCAACTGAAATGTAACTCTTAACTTTCATTGATTTCCACATAATGATGCCCCTCCCTCTTGTGCAAAGACCTTTCTTTAGCTTCAAATTAGAATATAGGGAACATTGTCCTTTAAAGAAAGAACATATAATCTCTTCAAATTAGCTGTGTTTACTAAAATAGATGCAAAATAATCCATTTCAAATAAAGATTTATGCTTTTATGTAGAGAAGATTTTGTTCTCACACTGAAACATGATTTTGAATTTTTACTGACTTTAGTTTAGGAATTGGGTGCTAGGGATGGAACCTGCTGAGCTACCTCCTCAGCTCGCAAACTTACTTTGACTTCTGAAGCTTATCATTTCATCAGGCTATTTACCTAGTTTACTCTGTGCAGCTGTGAGTTTTTGTTTGCGAGTGAAAGCCTTGTAGCTGCTTCCTGGGCTATTTACCAGTGGCTTGAAGTATAGGGAGGATTTTATAAGGGCAAATTGCTTTCAATAAAATTTGTTTTCTGAATATCTGGAGTAT